>JAODUJ010330664.1:0-15251 GCA_027564615.1 Psolus chitonoides
TGACCTTTGACCTTACCCCTCCCATACTGTGGGTATTTCCTCCTGGCTGTACCCTTAATACTCCCACAAAGTTTGGTGATCATCCAAACAACAGTTCTTGAAATATCGTGGTTAATTTTGAGAGGTAAACATTTTAGAATGAACAATTTTAGAGTGAAAAATTTCAGAGTGAGAAATGTTATACAATTTTTAGAGTGACAATTTTTAGAGTGAGAAATTTTAGAGTGAGACATTTTTGGGTGAACATTTTTAGAGTAATTTGTTTTATAGTGACAACATTTTGAGTGAAAAAATTTAGTGTGAAAAATATTAGAGTGAAAAAACAAAATTGGGGCCCAAAAAAATTGAGAGCCCGAAACAAAATATAGGGCCCCAAAATGTTTAGGGCCAAAAGCAAGCACTACCCAACTACCATCGTGACGGACCCTCAACATTGTACCATACATCTGTAGGAAGAAATCATTTTCAGTGATTTCATAAAATGGCCCACATGGACCACAGTTGACATTGGACCAGAAATTCCGAACACCCAAAAGAAAGCACGACCGAAGCACCATCGTGACCCTCAACAGTGGCTGTGTTTTAGTCAACTGTTAGTTCACTGTTAGTTTACATATGGTCATCTCCACACCATATATGGAATGACGATGACCATATATGTCAACTAACAGTCAGCTAACAGTTGACTGAAACACGGCCACTGTACCATACAATCTGTAGAAGAAGAAGAAGTATTTTGTATAATTTCATAAAATGAGCCATATGGCCCACAGCTGACATTGTACCCGAAATCCCTGAACACCCCGAAGGAAGCACTACTGAAGCACTATCACGACAAATCCTCAACATTGTACCATACAATCTGTAGGAGAAGAAGCATTTTGCATGATTTATTAAATTGGCCATATGGCCCATGCGTGACCTTGGACCCTAAATTCCTGAACACCCCGAAGGTACCACTACCACAGTACTATCGTGACAAGCCCTCAACATTGTACCATGCAATCTGTAGGAGGAGAAGCACTTTGCGTATTTGCACAAAATGGCCACTTACGGCACACCTTTGACCTTTGACCCCAGATTTTGGACCACCTCTCATGGCCCACCACCCAATGGTCATTCTGTTCAAGTTCAGTCAAAACCAGTAGAAGCGTGTAAGCTTGGTACCTTTTCAACACAATTGTTGACGGATAGAGTAATAGAGTGATAGAAAGATAGACGCTGCACCATCACAATAGCTCAAACCAGCATGCTGGTATGAGCTAAAAACAAGGCAACCCAAAAAAGGCAAATACTAAAATACCCAACCACAATCGTGGAATAACTTGTCGAGGGAATTTTTAATTCACTCTTGATGACGTTACAGCAGTTTCTGGAAGGCAATTCCATTCATTTACCACCCTCTGAGAAAAATAATATTTTCTGACATTCAGTCTACAACGTTTACTCAGAAGCTTAAAATATCCACTATTTGTTGTAACGTTACAGAATTCAAGAAACTATTAAAAGACAAAAGACAAAACATCAAAACCATGAATCATTTTGAAGACCTGAATCAAATCCCCACGAGGGTGCCTCAGTTCAAGCGACGTAAGAACAAGAATCCCCAACCATAAGCCATGTCCCTCAAGGAACCAACCAATTTTGTAGCCCTCCTCTGGAGATTTCCCAGCATCTGACTATCTTTTGAGAAATAGGGATTTCATACTTGGAAAGCGTATTCAAGATGTGGTCTCACTCTCACCAATTGCTTGTAAAGTCTAACAACAATATCCTTAATAAAAAAATTAAAATGGCGCTTAATCAACCCCAGTATGTTCCCAGCTGTAAGGCCGATTCTCATGTGGGTCTGAATTACCAAGTACCGTCATAAATACATGACTGTCTTTTTCTTATTGAAGCTATTGTATGTTACTGGTCACAGCGGCTTTGTAGAGGTGAATTTGAGTGGATCTTGACTAAGGAGGAACCAGGCGTATGCACAGAATTTCGCATGGGTGGAGTTTCGCTTGAAGATGAATGCATTGACAAGGACCCTCCATCAAAAACCAGTTCCATCGACATAACGTCAGGTAAGGTCACATATAAAAGAGTTGGCATATACGCTGACATATCAATCTTTATGTTTATAGATCCCTATATTACTATACCCCTGCTTTTATTAAAGGGGACACAAATTGTAGACTGGGAAATTAAAAGTATGTTGCAGAAAAACGCATTCCAAAATCCAGTTGTTTGGTTTGGGAGTTATGACCATTCAAACCTTGTACTTGGGCGTTGCTATTTGTAAAAATATCAGTGTCATAGGATTTTTTGTGATGTTATAAATCCATTTGTACTGATTTGTCTTATGTATTTCTTTATAATCTGTGTCAGTATTTTTCAATGACATAACAATTTTCTTTTTGTTTTTTCGAATTATTTATAAGTTATAGTTTTATTCATATATTTTATAATTATGGAAAACAAAATTAAGAAATTAGTTGTCATTAACATAAAATGTCAACTAGAAAACACACACTTACATTAACATTGCAACAACTTAGTGGCATCATGACATCATAGACTTGCTTCAAGTCTTCAATTCTTCCAAATTGAAAAAAGTGATATATCGTAAACTAAACAAGGTTTGAGTATGCAGTTTTCAATGAAGTACTTGTATTTAATCGCTCTACAGAATATCTCTTCATAATTTTTAGTTTATGTCTCTTTTAAGATCATCTTCTCAGTATTGGCAATACACACACCAAGTATGAGAATAATCCACTGTGGTACGGTCGAGATAATGTGGTTACAAAGTTTTTAGTTTTTGACCCCTGTTGACCTCATATGACCTTTGACCTCTTTCAAAATTAAACGGAATAATCTACTCACCATAGCCACTCTGACATTATTCCAGCTTTGCACTGCTGAGATAACGTGGTTACAAGCATTGTGTCACAGAAATACACAGGCAGTCGGGATCACATAGATTCCTCCGGCTGACACTAAGAAATAAATAAGAGCCAAGGGCTTCGTGATTCCTTGCCTTAAGCTTTCAAACTTGATTTTATTGTTTAACCTCTGTTAACTTCAGATGATCTTCGACCTCAATCCAAAACAACATGGTACATTTTGCTCTGTCAAGTTACAGTGGGTAAATGGTTTTCACTTTTAGACCTCTGTTGATCTCAGATGACCTTTGACCTCACACAAAAACAACATGAACCATGTACTAACTATGATGAACAAACGTACCAAGTATGAGCTCACTTGAAGGTACGGTGGTCACAAGGTTTTCACTATTTGACCTATGTTGACCTCCGACAAAAACAACTGGGACCATGTATATACTTACCATGATAAACATGTCACATACCAAGTATGAATATAATGACCTTATCAAGTTATGGTGTTTACAAGGTTTGAGGTGACCTCTATTGACCTCAGATGACCAGTGACCTCATTCAAAAACAATATTGACAATGTAGGCTACTACCTATGATGATCACACATATCAGCTCATTTGAAGTTGGCCCTATCAACTTATGCTGCTCACAAGGTTTTTAGTGTTTGACTTTTGTTGACCTTAGATTACCTTTGACCTCCACCAAGATAAACATGGATAAGGTACTAACTATGAGAAATATACAAAACCAAGTTTTAGTTCATTGAAGTTTCCACCATTAGGTTATGGTGTTTACACGGCTTACACAATGTTTGACCTCTGTTGACCTCAGATGAATTTTGACCTTTTCCAAAAACAAGAGGGATTATATATTCACTATGAGGGACATACATACAAAGAGCTTAATTTATGTTTACTTCATCAAGTTATGGTGTTTACGAGGTTTTTAGTGTTTGGCCTCTGTAGTCCTCAGATGACTTCCACCAAAAACATTAGAGATCATGTACTCACTATGGGTACTCCACCACCCAAGCATAAGAAGGTTCGGACCTTGCATCATTCAGTTATCGTGATTACAAAGCCGGCGTCAAAGACGAGTAACACACACACACACACACCCATGCGTGACGGCACAGATTCGCCTCTGGAAAAAAATAAAGAATCCCAGATCACAACATGTCTGACTACGAGCTAATTTTGGTAAACGTAGGTTTGACCTCGCCCCTCATGAATATTATTGAGATGCGATGTCATATCAGCCACCCATATTCTACACCTACCTATACCATCAAATCAAGTTCCATCAAAATGGTTGCCGATATATTGATATTTAAAGAAATTCACTGCAAGCCCTGCCCACTTAATAATATTCAAAATATTAACACAACAGTCAATATGGTTCATCCACTCACTATGGGTAACCTACCCACCAACTATGAGACTGATCCCAGTTAACCCGTCACTAAGATTGCCTTTGCTAATTTTGATAAAATGAGGTTTGGCTCTGCCCCTTATGAATAATAATACGACAAAATGTCATATCACACACACATATATACTAAACCTACCAATACCCCCGAACCAAGTTTCATAAAAATCGGACATACGGTTGCGGATATATCAACTTTAAAGAAATTCACTCCAAGCCCCGCCCACTCAATAATATTAATGAGTTCAATACAAACATAAATAGAGGTCATCTAGATAATCTACCCACCAAGTATGGGACTGATCCAAGTTAACCCCATTGAGTTTGTCTGAATACGAGCTAATTTTGTAAAATTAGGTTTGACCACGCCTATCATGAATAATAATTGGATAAGATATCGTATTCATCCACATCTATACTATAACTCCTACCAATACCATCAAACTAAGTTTCATAAAAATCGGACATGCCGTTGCAGAGATATCGACATTTAAAGAAATTTACTCTAAGCCCCGCCCACTCATTCATATTCTTGTAATCAGAACCAAAATAAATAGGATCCATCTACTTATTAGGGGTAACATACCCACCAAATATGAGACTGATCCAAGATGTTTGAGTTTGCGTGATTACAAGCCGGCGTCACAGCCGGACACACACAGACAGACAGACAGACAGACAGACCGACAGATATACACACACGCGTGACTGCATATATTCCTTTTGCCTCTGGCAAGGAATAAAAAACGACAACGTTTTTGTCGTAAATGAGTGTTTTTTGTTTTCTTGACATAGTTGTACACCACGGAGCCTCCTGCTGACGCATATTCCCTATGATGATACATCCATTCCGCTAGTGTCTACTTGGTTTCTCCATCGTAAAGTGAAGATAGCCTATGTTATGACGGATTAGACAGTTGTATTATGTTCCTTCTCTGCCACCCCAGTAGCGGCGGAACCAGAGGGCTCGAGGAGGCTTAACACCACTCAACGAGAAAAGTGATGGGACTAAGGGCAAGTTCAGCCCCGCAATATTTGCTATGTAGAAAATATTGTACGCACGAACATAGGTAGGGATTAAATGAAATACATTTCAGTGTATTCGTTTGATATCAATTATCTTTATTATGATGTTAGACACAAGCGTCTTATAAACAGTCCAATAACAAGATTCGACAATCTCCGCGCGCTTCGCGCTCACACATCACTTCTTGTGTTTGACTGATGTCGTGCCCATCAACTCTACGGAATAATCACACCTAGTGAATATCGCTTTCAACGGCAATATACGTATTTTCTTCTGCCATCAGGAGGGGGGCGGTTAAGCTATATATATCCCGCCACACCCATGACTATTTTCACTGAACCTTCGGGGGTTACTTCCTCTGGCAGACAATTGGCTTACTCAAGCGGAACCGTAGCTCACGCCGCTGGTACTGGGTCGAACGTTCATTTTCGGTGCATTCCATGCATGTAAAAGTCTCAATTTACAGAGCTCCCTGGTGCTGAAATCCGGCATATGCCTAACCCTCGGAACGCCAACAGGAGACCTTAAGTGCAGGGGTGGCGCCAGCGGGGGACGCCCCCCCCCTGTCGGGGAGTCGGGGAGGTCTAGCCCACCCATCGGGGAAAAAAGTCTGATTTCGTCGGGGAGCAATAGGCAAACAAATTGTATGGGACGATACAGTGTGTACAGCATAGGCTTTACCCCGACAGGTGCATGTCAGCCGCCCCGACGAGTTTTAACTTCACTCATTAGAAGAAAATCCTGAAAAATTTCCCGCGCTCCGCGATTGCTATGAACTCCCCTCACGGAGCAAGAGATATTGTATGGGACGATACCGTGTGTACTAGGGTGGTTCCTATTTTGCAAAAGTCTGAAATACCATGCTCCCACCCCTCAAACCTGTTCGGTTGGATGAAAAAATAATCCTGTGAAAATTTCAGCAATTTTGAACAATATTTAGAGGTAGCTCACGAGCCTCCAATGTGGCAGGTACTAGTAGGAATATAGGTCGTCAGACATTTTGGAGCAATTTTAGGGGGCTATATTTGGGAAAGAGAGTGTCCCATGATCATCAATCTTCCTGAATGTATTAACACCAGCTAGTTTAACATATATATAACTAGAGATATATTGTATTCACTTCCATTATTGTTTTATTCTCGGCCGAAAATGGTCATTTGGGCTGTGGAACGCCGAAATATTGGTCTTTTGACACATTCGAGCATTTTCAAGGGGTTATATTTAAAAAAAAAGTGTCTCTCAGTACTCAGTCTGGGAGAATACATTAAAAGCAACTAGTTTAACATATATATAACAAGATATGCCCTGTATGGACTTCCATTATTGTTTTATTCTCAGCCCAAAATGGTAGTTTGGGCCGTGAGCCCAAAATTGTGTAAAAATTACAATGATGAAATTTCACAAATTATAGCAAATTTTGATAGTGTCATAGCGCCACCAGTTCGGGTCATGACTCCATTATTATAATGAGAAAGTTTTCACAGCTCATAGCTATTTTGATAGTGTCATAGCGCCACCATTTCCACATGCTGTCTGAAGTTTCAAGATCTGGGATCTTAGTGCTACTAGATTCGCTGACTCCACTGCAGAATCATCAAAGGGCCTCAGGCCATGCTGCCAAGGTAATGTATACTGGCCTAGGCCAGTGTCTATATGTCCCCTACACCCTAGGCCCATTGCAAACTGTACTAATACTCTGTTCAATTACAGAGTCAGCCTAACAGAGTATTAGTACAGTCCACTATGGGCCTAGGCTGAGCATAGGCTAAGTCCAGGTGTATAGACTAGGCCCCTGCCTATATAGGCCTAGCCATATTGCACAAATCACTCGACTCCTGTTCAGTTCTTGACAATTCATTCCTTGTACATTATATTGAACAAAATGTGTATTTTCACTTTTATTGCAGTGAGTCGATATGGATGCAGCTGCTACAAGAGCCAAAACAGAAGTGTATCTTCTTGGACAACCCATCACTGACTTACTTGGAGCAAAACTGCCATCACAAGGTGAAGTGCTGAGTCTGCTCCTCCACCTCCACAAAATCCATCCCATCAGACGAGCTGCCGCGTCCGTGATTGATAAAGTAACAGTTTTCTGGGAGAAAGCACGAATTCCTTTGACTCGCAAGGATCACTCCATCACAAAATTGATAAAGCTGCATACAGAGTGGACAGCGCTCAAGAAGAATAAAACTCGTAGCTCAATAACACAACGGCAAAAGGAGAATAGTTTTGTTGAGAACATGAGAGAGCTTTTCGACATGGCACATGCTGACGCCCTCACATTGATCGATATCCAGGAGGATCGGGACTTCCTTCAGGCACAACGAGAGCCAGGCCGCCGGGGTACCATTGGATCATTGGATAAACAACATGCCAAATTGGAGGCTCGTACAGCAAAGCGGCATCTTGATTTCGGCGAGAGACAACTGCAAGCACAATTGGAACAAGAATTGACATCAGCCAATGCCATCTTGAGTGACAGTAGTGATGATGAGACACCGTTGCAGGAGCTGCTGCTTGCTGGCCCGAGTACAAAGGGTAACAATATCACTTATACTGGTCCATCAAAGAAATCCCGTGGGGTAATCAAAGTAGTTTCTCCATCAGTGGCTGCTGCACTGGACCGTACCAATACCAGTGACAGGAAAGCAGCGTACATCCTCACAGCAACTGCTCAAAGCCTTGGCTATGACGTCGATGATCTAGCTTTGAATCGGAGTACAATTAAACGCCAGCGCGAACACCATCGCAGCCAACTGACCAATGTCTTGAAGGAGGAGTTCCATTCCAACGTACCACTTGTCGTTCACTGGGATGGAAAACTGATGGCAGACTTAACAGGAACAGAGCATGTGGACCGACTCCCTGTGCTGGTCTCTGGGAATGGTATATCCCAGCTTTTAGGTGTGGCCAGAACAACTGGGACTGGGGAAGACCAATCCAGGGTTGTGGTCGAGGCCTTACGAGACTGGAAATTGGAAGGCCGTGTAGCTGGCCTGTGTTTCGACACCACATCTTCCAACACAGGCTGTCACTCAGGAGCATGTGTGAGGATTGAACAGAAACTTGGGAAAGATTTACTCCATTTTGCATGCCGTCACCACATATTAGAGCTGATTGCTGGTGCTGCGTATACCTCTCTTCTTGGTGCGACATCTGGTCCTGAGGTCCTACTGTTCAAGCGATTCAAACACCAATGGAAATTTGTTGATCATGACAGCTATTCAACGGGCATTGAGCATGAGGATGTTGCAAGGGTAATCCATGAAATTAGGCATGATATCATCCTCTTTGCAGAGGGGCAGCTGTTGGATCAGCAACCGAGAGACGATTACCGTGAGTTGCTGGAGCTCTCCATCATTTTTCTAGGAGGCATTCCAGCTCGCGGCGTTCACTTCATGGCACCGGGTCCCATGCATCATGCGCGTTGGATGTCCAAGCTAATCTATTCGTTGAAGGTGTGGATGTTCCGAGACCAGTTCAAGCTGACACGCCATGAGGAGGAGGGGATTCGGGAATTTTGTATATTCTCTGTATCCATCTACCTCAAGGCATGGTTCACTGCACCACTCACAGCCAGTGCTCCACATAATGACCTCCAGTTGCTCAAAGGTCTCCACACCTATCAAGAAAGCCATGCAGGTGTCTCTAAAGCCACATCTGCCAAGTTGGGTCTCCACCTCTGGTATCTTTCAGAGCAGTTGGTTGGTCTCGCATTCTTTGATCCCAACGTCCCAGCAGTCACAAAACGGGAGATGGTGAAATTGATGCAAAACAGGGAGGGTGAGACAGAACCACTCAAGCGTATCAAAGTTCCGGCAAGGTTGATTCCAGATAGTCGACTGGAAGACTTTGTCACACAGAATACCAGAGGACTCTTCGAGAAGTTGGATATATCTGCTGACTTCATGGACCACGATCCAGAAACTTGGACCAGCAATGAGGACTATCTTGCAGGGGTAGAAATTGTTAAAAGCATCAAGGTGACGAACGACAATGCAGAGCGTGGAGTGGCACTGGTGCAGGAGTTCAACCGACATATCACACACGATGAAGACCAGTTGCAGTTTCTGCTGCAAGTTGTATCTGAGCATCGACGCCAGTTTCCTGACAGCAGAAAGTCGACATTAGCAGCCTCAATGAACTAATAGTTGCAGAACTCACTATGTTACTGTATCTGGTTGAGCTGTTGAGAGCAATGAGAGAATGAATGCAGGACCTGTTTTTATATATTTGTTAGGCCTACTGATTGCTGTCAATGCAATTACAAAGATTGGGTATCACTCTATTTTCAAGACAAACTTGAAAATTGTTCGAAAATGGCTGACGACGATCATTTTTAGGCATACTCACACGTAACCATATCTGGTTGAGGATAAGACAACAATTGAGGTGAATACAAGACATTTGTTGTTATATACATGTTGACCTAGTTGCTTTTGATGCATTCGAGAGATATAAATATTAAGACACACTTTATTCTGGAAATTTACCCTCTTAAAAAGTGCCTGAAGAACAATACTGTGGGGTACTTATGGCACAAAGTACCATATTTGGTTGATAGTAAAACAACAATGAGAGTGGATATGTGGCATATTGTGTTATATATATGTTGAACTAGTTGCTGTTATTGTATTCTCCACGATTGAGTGCAGTGCGACACATTATTTTGGAAATATAACCTCTTGAAAATGCTTGAATGTGTCAAAAGACCAATATTTCGGCGTTTCACAGCCAAAACTACCATTTTTGACAGAGAATTAAACAATAATGGAAGTCCATACAGGGCATATCTTGTTATATATATGTTAAACTAGTTGCTTTCAATGTATTCTCCCAGATTGAATACTGAGAGACACTTTATTTTGAAAATATAACCCATTGAAAATGCTCCAATGTGTCAAAAGACCAATATTTCGGCGTTTCACAGCCCAAACGACCATTTTCAGCCGAGAATAAAACAACAATGGAAGTGAATACAATATATCTCTAGTTATATATATGTTAAACTAGCTGGTGTTAATACATTCAGGAAGATTGATGATCATGGGACACTCTCTTTCCCAAATATAGCCCCCTAAAATTGCTCCAAAATGTCTGACGACCTATATTCCTACTAGTACCTGCCACATTGGAGGCTCGTGAGCTACCTCTAAATATTGTTCAAAATTGCTGAAATTTTCACAGGATTATTTTTTCATCCAACCGAACAGGTTTGAGGGGTGGGAGCATGGTATTTCAGACTTTTGCAAAATAAGAACCACCTTAGTGTGCCCCCCCCCCCACTTCACACATTTGAGTACGCTAATGTTAGTGATTGTTTTGGTACTTTGGTTGTTGGTTGTGACTCCGATTGACTATGACCCCGTCCGGAGCAGAGGCGCGGTCCGGTTCCATGGTGGAAAGCTTTTGAGGCATTGCATTCTGCAATTGTACCCAAGTCCAAATTAACTGGTGTGACATTTGTTTGTTTGTACTCGTAAGCAAGATTTGACACAGTGAAAACAAAGCTGCAGCGCTGCATGTATTTGGTGGACCGATTGTTGGACCATGTGAACGGCTTACATATTACTGTGCCAGAAGATATGCATTGCATGATGTGTGAACATCGTTCTATTGCTTCAATGTGTGTATTGAGTACAGAACGAGCGCGGCTGACACATAATGTAATGGGGTATACACTTTTTGAATAGCATGACAGGCTTGACAGCCCAAGTGAGAATCATATTGCATTGGATGTTATCCTATTTGTGACAGCAGAGGTGAATGTACACAAAGTCAGTGGCTCGGTAGTTAGTGAGTAATGAGTATAGACATGTAAACGTACGTACATACTGCGAAGTATGTATGCATACACAGGTGCTGTAACGAAAGAAAGGAAATTAGCGTTTTCTGAGTGCGGGAACACATTTCCGTTGATCAAATAGCAGGTGAAATAAAAAATAAAAGAAATGATGACTTTTGCTTCAAATAATAACAAATCTGAGCTGTGACTTCTAACTAAAGCGGCGGTGGATCGGTAAACTGTAACTTTCATTCTCATAGCTTTAGTCACTTGTATCGTGTTTTCTGTGAACACAACTAAGTTAGTAAATACGACCTTCGCAAGAATGTACACTTGCTCCCGTATGTATCTGCACCAGGCCGCAGGAATTTATTATGTGAAAAAAGTGGCCGGAAATGTACCTTTTCACATGCATGACTTTTGAGTCAAAAGTTTTTATTTGTTACCTACACTGCCAATTACAGGTCGTCAAAATTGATATTTGTTTCATACGGATCAAAAGCTGATTGCATTCCCCCAATTTATTCCAAGTCGTGAAGTCAAAGTTAACTGCAAAACTCCAGTTCACCACTTGTGTTCATGACTTGGTGATATTAAAATTTTATTCTTCTGTACTGCGGTCATTGTTGAATAGTCCCACAACCTCTCTCATCATTTAAGAAAGTGGTTAAAGGCTGAGAGTTTCACTCACGTCCGTCGAACGAGGACGTTAAATGTCGGTCCCAAGAACAGAATTGGTGCACGCCTGCCTCGTTACACTCTGAGCACTATTCAAAAAGAGAAGGCGAACTCCACAAAGAACCACAAAATGTTTGCAATTTCTCGTTTACATTAGAAATAGTGAAAAAAATTCCGAAATATACTCTAATTTTAGCTTTACCATTTTCTTTTTATTTCATCTTCAGAATGGAAGGTTCGGGTAAATACACATTTCCCACCGAAACAAGATATGAAGGGGAAATGAAAGATGGAATGTTCCATGGGAAAGGTACCCTCTTCTTACCCAATGGCAGTAAATACACAGCAACCTGGGAGAATGGAATCGCAGTTGAGGTACAGTATGAAATTCACAATTACTGACACAATGAAATCAGTAGTAACAAATGATGCTAATGCCACGCCACAAAATTCCAGGGAGCAGAACCCCCCCCCCCCCTCATCTCATCCCTGGATCCATCGATGGCCTCCAATCAGTAGGCTTATTTGAAGGGTATAGGCATTGCACATATCAGAAGTTCTAGTTTGATCTTGTTGTTTTTCACAGGGTAAATACACATTTTCTGATGGTCTTCTATATGAAGAAGAGGAGTGGTTGTACTGTGATGGGTATGATAGACGATTCTTCACTGAAGTATGTCAAGGCCTGAAACCAGCAGGTAAGCCAGTCACCATAACCCATATCATGTGGGAGACGAGATAACTCGGCCTCTAAAGCAGCCTGGGAAACAGGTGGCAGGCAGGGCCATTGTGTGTGCATTCCAGCAGGTGAATAATGGCTGACCTGCCTCGTGCCACTGCACATGCTCGAACAACTCTGGTTACAGCGTAGTGTTGAGTCATGCATTAACTAGTAAAGACGTGTCTGCTCACTCAGAGCGTCCAGCATGATGAGGAGTAGCAATCAATGCCAATGGATGGCGATCTTCCCATATGTTGGTTGCAAAGCATCAACAAGAGGAATTGTTCTATTATTGGATGGCACTCATTTTTCATCACGCAATATCAGTGCGAGAAATTGGTTTATTATTGGACGGGGCTGTTCCCTTTACTTCTCTTGCGAATATCAGAACAGATGCTGTTATAATAGCCCTTATCATGCGGGAGATGAGATTATTTGCCGGGGACATCCAAGGCAGGAAACATGGGGCAACCAGTGCCATTGTGTGCACATGCCAGCAGTTATGTAACAGTTACACCACTTACACCCATCTCACACCACTAGCAACTCTGAGTGCAGTGCAGTGTCTAGGCCCCTGCTGTGAACTACAGGGTTATTGCAAGAGATAAGTTAGTGCCAGCTAATTTTACATTGATGTCAGGTAATTTTTAGCTCATACTTTACGTACTTGTGTGAGGGATTCAAACAGTATTGCTGCCATGGCCATGGCTCTTTGTTGTCAATTTTTGTGCTGGTCGGCAGCTAGTTGATTTGTGCCTAGTGCCGGCTATCACTGACCGGCGTGGCTACAACACGGGTGAACTAGTGAAGACCTGTCCGCTAATCACTCAGAGAATCCAGCATAATAAGGGATAGCTATCAGACAATGGATGGTACCTTAGCCTCTTACTTTCATCGCGAATATCAGTGCGAGAAATTGGTTAATTATTGGATGGGGCTCTTCCCTTACTTCCATTGTGAATATCAGCACAGATGCTGTTTTAATAGCCCTTATCATGCTGGAGGGTAGATTACTTGCTGGGGCCCCCCAAAGCAGGGAACAGGTGGCAACCAGCACCATTGTGTACACATTCCATCAGTTGCATAACAGTTGCACCCATCCCTCACCACTTGACATGCTTGAGCAACTGCAGTTCAGTGTCGAGACCTGTGTGAATCAGTAAAGACATGTCTGCTAACTCAGAGCATCGGGCATGATAAAGAATAAGCTACAATAACATTTAGCAGCAGCAACAATGGTGATGGAAATGCTGGGAAATATGGTATGACTGTTCACATATAGGTTATTTCCTTGGAGAAGACTCCTTCCCTGAGCCAGTAGTGGCTCATAGGGCCGGAGCAGACAAGAGTATGAAACTCCCCCAGGACAGGATGTCGGTCCATCCCTGGATAACCCCTAGCTGAAGCTAGCTGGGTGGACTGGACCAGGCGGAGTAAAGTGTTTTGCTCAAGAACACACCATAGTGCCACAGATGGGACTCTAACTAACAACGCTTAGGTGGAGAGTCGCAAGCCGTACCGCTAGACTCCTGGTATTCCCAGGCGGTTACCCATCTAAGTACTGACTAGGCTCAACGTTGCTTGACTTCGGTGATGGGATGAGAACCGGTATATTCAACATGATATGGTCGTAGACCACATATGTATACACAGCCAATATTTTGCCATCTGCCACACTTCATTATCCTACAGTCGCAGCTGAGATCAAATTCATTTATCCTTGTCGCTCATAAGATGTGGCAGATCCGGCCCTTGCAATGACATCAATATAGTTGAGTGGTCTCCATCCTCTGCTAGTACAGGGCAGTCTCCTGCTGATAACATAAGATATTACAGTACCTGGTCTTTTGCACTGAACAATAGCCAGCGAAACGTGCTTTGCGGTGCACGACAGTGTTGGATATAGGTGGTATATATCCCACAGATCTGAGCCTTAGTTTTGTGTTCCCGCCAGGAGATATTCTGCACTCTCATAAGGAGTCTGATGTAAAATACATCCATCAGATCCTGCAATCCTTTCTTCATATGCTAGTCCTTGTTTCTGCATCACTTCAGTGCAAGCAGGGCCGTCCTAAGAATATTTGAGGCCTCCGGGCAAAGCGATGTACTAAGCGCCCTAAGCCCCAACACATTCAATTTAATCTTGGGGCTCCTAAAATCAAGGGGGCCCTGGGCAACTGCCCAAGTGACGAGACGGCTCTGAGTGCAAGCTGAAAAATCATGTTCCTAAATCTTGAATCTTGCCGTATGGGCGGAAAAGAGGAAGAGGAAGGCCAAAGGAGATGGAGGGATGAAGAGAAGGAAACGGTGGGTGGATGAGTGAAATGCGGTGGATGAGTGAAAGGCAGGACAGGAGGTGGAGAGAGAATGGACAGAGAGAGAGAGTGGCCTGAACTGCTGATGATGATGATGAAATCTTGTTGCACAAGTCATTGCTGCTCTCTGGTTACACTGGAAGTTAAATATAAATACATGTTAACAATTTTGAAGTCCTGATAAGGTAGCATAGTGTATTGGATTGAGTGACCGCCTTGCACTACAGTAGGCACCAGTGTTTTGCGTGATCTCACGAATCACGCCAAGATCGCACATTTTGGGTTCCATCGTGCATTTCGGGATTCTGCCGAAAGACACTACTTTTTTGATTCCTTGGCGACAGCCGAAGGAATCTATGCGATCACGACTGCGTGTGTATGTATGTATGTGTGTGTGTGTGTGTGT
>JAODUJ010331775.1:0-15246 GCA_027564615.1 Psolus chitonoides
TGAACTATGCGAGCCTGCATATCATTACCTATTGTAATGCAAAGCATGTTTACAACTTCCCAACCGCAGTAAACAATTTTGCGCAATAGCTATCAAGGATCACGCTAAGGCCGTGAGGATACGTCACTCGTATCTACACGTCACAATCGGGCCTTGCATCATTCACTATATCATGGTTACAAGCAGGCGTTACACACACACACACAGACACACACAGACACACACACATGCGTGACCACATAGATTCCTTTTGCCTCTGGCAAGGAATCAAAAATGGGTCAAGAAATTTTGTTTTGGATTCCAATAATGTAATTATTCATTATTTATGAAATGATTGCCAGATTAAGTTTTAAATATATGCTATTTTTGCCACAAGCCTTCAGATAATACAGAAAACCAACTTTCTTACAAACACAATGTAATATTTTAATGTGATTTTAATTTCTTTCAGATACGGATGAGTGCAGCAGTGAGCCATGTCTGTTTGGTGCTACCTGTACCGATTCCATTGACTCCTTCCAATGTCAATGTGCACCGGGTTTTGAGGGGACTAACTGTGAAACAGGTAAGCCTATCATATCCCTCTTTGAAGCAAAAGTCTTGGTTTTGGGTGTGAAACATTGTACCGTTTCTTTCTATTTAGTTATCATAAAATACCTTCATGCAAGTTTCTCTGAATAATTGATCCCATTTTTGAAGTCGGCCTAAAACTGTTGGTCATATCAACAAACTTTTTGAAAGTGGATCCACGAAAAGCAGACCCTACACTACGATATGTTTCAAAACCTTCATTTTAGGTCTCATATAATGATTGTGCAACATACCGTAACATGGTTGGTGTGTGCTATAGCCAAGACATCTATGACAAGATGCGCAACTTCCTATACCTTAATGTATGTTGCTATGTAACACCTTTGTGACGAGCGCATCATCCATGAGGATCACCATGTTTGTCCGCGTAACAATGCACATAGACATATTTTATGTTTATTTCGAGAATAATCTGATAGTACGCAGTGCACCTTCTCTCCTGCACATGCACATTATCAGGTATTAGTGCGCCCTCTTTTAAATGATGCCTGTGTGACTTGCCTCCAGTATTATTTAACTATATCATGTTGTGCAAGCAATAGATTCAGTCACGCAGATAATATCCCATAATATCGCCTAGTGCGTCTTCACGCGCGTTATACTTTTTCAGCGAGCTGTCGCATCTTTAGGAATATACATAATCTTTGCCATTACCTACACCTTCACGGATCAAGCACTCACTGAGAATGTCTGTCCTAAGTAGTGGCTTTCAAAATATATTTGTGAATGAATTGGGGATTGTGGAGGGAAGAAACAACTTTCCTTATTACACAAAGGGGATCTCTTACCATGTATTTTCAGATAAATGGCACTCTTTACAAAGACATCTACCTGAAAAGGGTTGCAATGTGAATTTTTGGCATGATACTCCACCATTTGTTGCGCCTTTCAAAATTAATAAAAACTGGTGGGCCATTTGGTCTTGTTCTTTTTCAATCTTATTTTGAGGCCCGTCGTAGCTATAACAGGTAGGCTGTCATTGACATTCGCAAGTCATTTTGTAACTGGTATTGGGCATTTAGATTACATTAGGTAACCTGCCTGCATGGTGGAGTGGTTGGAACAATTGGTCTTGAAGCCGGGCGGTCTGGAGTTTGACTCCAATTTGGATTATACCAAAGACTTTGAAAATGGTACGTACTGCCATCTTGAAGCTTGGTGCTCAGCTTTGAACAGTGGAATAGAGGCAAGCGGACGTGGGACGCATGAGGATCTCGCCTTTGCGCTAGTACATACTTCCAACAGAGGAGTGTTGCACAGTATCATACCACACCATTTGTGTACTTTATATATTGCAATTGTGAATATGTTAACCAATTCACTCATGACTTTGCCAGCTTTGGTCGAACGATCTGGCAACATCGTCTAGGGATTTCCTGGAGGGACTATGTTAGCAATGACTAGCTCTAAGCACTCATCGGTGATAGATGGTGTCTGTTAGCTGACATTGTGTTCGCACGGAGGGCCAAGTGGTCTGCTAATGTCACCATACAAGGCGGTTTGGCTGCTGCAGTGGTGGATGTCATGCCTGCTAGCTGCCGGCGGATTGATGACCTCAGGAAATGGACAGGCCGATCATTGGAGGAACTCAAAGAAGCCGCTATGCAGCAGCAGCCCATCATGACCAATGTGGTTCCACATATGAGAATTTACAACTTACGGGAGTGGCATCAACGTTTTCAACCCCAGCATTCAATGATGATTTGCCCATGAGTAACATATCTTTTTTTTTAATCCCAATACTAGCTGGAATAGATAATGAACCACCAGTTTTCATAAACTGTCCTGGTAACCAGCAAGTTAACTCTGATGCTAACAGGAATGGTGCTGTAGTCACATGGCCTTTTATCGTGGCTACTGATAATTCCGGAGCTGCACCAACTATTTCTAGCACCCGCAACTCTGGTGATGTGTTCAACATCGGAGGTACCACTGTTGTTGTTACCGCCACAGATGGGAGTAACAATCCAGCCAATCCTTGTGTCTTCACAATTACTGTTATTGGTAAGTCATGTAATAATAATAAAACCATGTATTCACTGTTGACTGAGTGAAATATTTTATTTTGCCATCATTTCATCATTTCAATTTTCACAATGATCAATTGAAATGAAGATTTCTATAATCTTTCAAAATCGAAAACTCAAAACCGGACATGCTATTGTCTTGGGTTTTGTTTTCCATCCTCTTTATTTGTCAGAAGTTTTACTCTGGACTATTCTTTAAATATTATTCTTCATTTCAGATGTGACCCGACCAGTGGTATTTAATTGTCCAGGTCCAGTCGCTCTTACTGCTCCTCTCCAACAGAACAGTGTAGCAGTGGTATGGGATGCACCTACAGCCACAGATAACTCTGGAGCAGATGTGACTGTCACCATTGAAGGTGGTAATATTGGAGACCAGTTTGCTGTTGGTACAACCACGACCATTGTCTACACCTTTAGAGATGGAGCACTCAATGAGAATACATGCACCTTCCCAGTAATAGTGACTCGTAAGTATTTATGGTCCTTGCAATAACTAATGTAGGTCTCACAAAAATTCAGCTGTGTCCTTAGGCAGGGCACTTTATTCTCCCACTGCCTCTCCACCCATGAATGGGTGCGAGCACACATGTATGTTGGGAATGTGACAGACTGGTTTTATGAGAGGATTAGCATTCCCCCTTGCTGTAGTCTGGCCCAAACACTATGGAAAGAGATATGGGCTCTCCGATGGGATCTCTGACCGGACCATTACAATAATGCTGCGTTCCATTTGTCTTGTGTTTACTGTGAACACGATTGGTAACGCATTGCATTCAGCTCGGAAGTCGTGAACTCAAGTGGTGAACTGGAGTTTAAGATAGCCTCGACTCCAAGACTTGGGATAAAATGGCGGATAATGCATTCCACTTTTGATTTGTATCAAATAAATATTGATTTTGACGACTTGTAATTTGCCGTGTAGCAGAATAAGGACGGGAACTTTTAATTCGCAAGTCATTTATGTGAAAAGGGTACAGTTTCGGCCTTTTTCATGGCATAATATTTACGGGCTATGTGGGGGCAGATATGTACGAGCGCACAGCTTGCATACGTTCTTGCGCAGGTCGTATTCACTAGCCGTGTTCACGGTAAGCACGATACGAATGGAACACAGTATAGGACTCGGGGTTTGTGGAGTAAAGAAACTGTTTTCCTTACACAGAGGAGATCACTGATACCATGTATTTTTCAGATGAGTTTCACTATTTACAAAGAAATCAGCTGGAAAAGTCTTGCGATGTGAATTTCAAAATTATTGAAAACTGGTGGCCATTTGGTCATTATCTTTCTAAATCATATTTC
This sequence comes from Psolus chitonoides, assembly GCA_027564615.1. Classification (NCBI taxonomy): domain Eukaryota; kingdom Metazoa; phylum Echinodermata; class Holothuroidea; order Dendrochirotida; family Psolidae; genus Psolus; species Psolus chitonoides. The sequence continues at coordinate 3,924 of JAODUJ010331775.1, forward strand.
GAGGTCTGCCACAGCTATAACAGTTAGGTTGTCATTGGCATTTGCAGGTCATATTGCGACTAGCATTGGGCATTTAATTAAATCACATTGGGTGGACCCTCTGCATGGTCTAATGGTTAGAGCTTCGGCCTTGCAGCCGGGAGGTCCGGGATTCGACTCCAGGCCGGGTCATACCGAAGACTTGAAAAATGGTACCCACTGCTATTGATGCTTGGTGCTCCGCATTGAACAATGGAGTAGGTGCCAGCAGGCGTGGGACGTGTGAGGATCCCACCTCTGCACTAGTACTTAGGAGTGTCACACAGTTTCATACCATACCAATTGTGTACTTTATAAATTGCAATTGACCAGGGCTCGAAATTAAGGGTTGTCCGCTTGCCCCAGACAAGTTATTTTTAGCTGGGACAACTGAAATTTAGTTTCTGGTTGTCCCAGGGTCAACCACTTACTTGGCTACATTTAGCAATTTCAGTGCGTAAGTTTCCGAAGAAAACTTCATGTTTCTGCAATGAAACTTACATAAAAATGTAGAGGGTGAAACTTGTACACTATTTCGATTAATGGATGGTAGCCAGTAAAAATGAGGAATTCACATACATTTATGACAATTTGGATCATTATAGAAAGAATGGGTTAGGCTGATTCATATATATATTGCACTCCTGTTTAGTTTTGCCTGTTTAGTTTTGAACCATGGATTTATAAGGGGATCAATGAATTGAATTAACTAAATTTGGCTACACTGGTTGATTTGGACGACACAACAGCATATTGGGGTATAAAAGACAAACCCCTGGTACTTGTGGGCCGTTATTTTTCCAATTCATGGACAACTAAAAATATAGAGGGACAACCAGATTTTTAAAACCACTTGTCCCTGGGACAACTCATTTTTTTTCCCTAATTTCGAGCCCTGAATTGTATATATTTTAACCACTTTACTCATGAGTAGCATTTTTTTCTCCATCTTCATGCTAGCTGGAGTAGATAATGTGCCACCAGTCTTCATAAACTGTCCTGGTAACCAACAAGTTAACTCTGATGCTGACAGGAATGGTGCTGTGGTCACATGGCCTGTTATTGTGGCTACTGATAATTCTGGAGCTGCACCGAATATTTTCAGCACCCGTAACTCTGGTGATGTGTTTAATATTGGAGGTACCCCCATTGTTGTGACCGCCACAGATGGGAGTAACAATCCGGCCGTTCCTTGCATCTTCACGGTCACTGTTATTGGTAAGACTTTTTTTTACTTCACAAATTATTTCATGAAATTTTTTCTTAGGTAAAGCAACAATTCAAGTTTATTCCCACACTGGTATGTCCTCACAATAGCACAGATGGGAGTTCATAATATTTACCAAAGTCACACAAAATTACGAAACTCTTGCCTTATTGCCGAATCTATTAAAAACCTGTAATATTTCAATAGGTCGCTGACAGAACCTGGCACCCAAACCTATTAACGTTCATTGTTTCTGAGTTGGGTAATAGGAACATCAAATGTTGAATTGGTTTAAGCTGGTGTTCCCATTAATAGAATTCTAGCTATCCCATATCTTGTTGCTTATAGCAAGCCTGGTGAGGCAGTTTGTCTACTTTGGGAGATGGATACACTGTGTTCAACCCTCGAGTAGAAAATGCTTGCTGGTTGGCTGTCCCATATCTTGCTCTCTTGGCAAGCTTGGTGAGATAATTGGTCTGCTCTGGGAGTTGGATACTCTGTATTCAACCCTGAGTGGACTACTCACTGGTTGTCAGTCAGTCCTGTGGGGTTCATTTGTTGACTAGATCCTCTTTGAGAAGACTGTTAGGAAGGGCATCCAATTAGTCATAATACTAGTTAATGCCCTCTAAATCTTTACATTTCTTGTAAAAGCCCCCATCAAACCCACACTAGTGTGAAAATTGATGTTAACCGTGGCCGTGTTTTAGTCAACTGTTAGCTGACTGTTAGTTGACATAAGGTCATCTGTATACCATATATGCTATGGATATACCCATATATGTAAACTAACAGTTGACTAAAACACGGCCCGTATAACAACAATAGCAACAACAGCTGACAAGATCTACAGTTTCAGGCTCATCTCTTCGCCAATAGGGGATATTCTTTGGGCGATTTTTTTGAGTACATTGCCTCATGGGAATGGTAGTCCGTGACGTCATAAATTACCGTCATACCACTGATCAGAGAATATACTACGTCATCGTGTCGCATCTTCTGTCGATCGCCGGACTACCAACATGGCCGCTAGAGCATGCACGTTGAACTGGAGAATATCCCCTCCCTAATGGGCAATTTATGAGAATAGGCTTCTGTGGGAAGTATTTTGTCACAGCTAACAAGGGAAACCTGTAGGACAGGCGTGTGTACTCTTTTAACCACTGGGCCACATTGCACTTCTGTGATAGGTTTTGGGACCGCATCGGCGCAGGACATGGGGGAGGGGTATAAGGGGAAGGGCAGTGCCCAAATTTTCTCGTAGTTAGGATTGCTCATATACAAAATGGTGCTATAATTAGCAAACTTTTGAAGGTAGGCCTAATTCATGTTCAACAATTATAAATTTTTTGGTATAATTATATTTGATTGGAGCCCAAAACCATTTAATAAGAACCGTTTTGCATTGTTACGACCACCTCATTCATTAAGGTTTGCGGTACACTGTCGAGAAATCCCACGTTACCTGAAATAAAGTGATTGCTTATGTTTATGGTCATCTGGACCAGACAGAACATCAACTCCAAATTGTGGTCAAATAACAAGTCAAGGACCACAGATAGGGCAAATTTGATATTGCTTCACTGGCCGCAGAAAATGGAGCCGTGGGCCGCATTTGGCCCGTGGGCCCCAGGTTGCACACGCCTGGTGTAAGATCTTTGTGTGGAAGAAAAGAGTGTTTTTGAGCACTCAAACACAGGGATTTGTATTAACCTTGTCTGTCGGATCAACTGAAAGAGAGGCCGTGTTTTAGTCACCTGTTAGTTCACATATATGGGCATATTCATACCATATATGGTATAGAGATGACCATATATGTCAACTAACAGGCAGCTAACAGTTGACAAAAACGCAGCCAATGAGACCAATCGCTTCTTCATCTTCGAGAAGTAACACAACATAAAATTTCACTCATAATATCTCCTCTAATTCATGAGTTATGGGCAAAAGAAAAGTGTTGAATATTCATGGCTGGGCAGCACTCTCGTATTCAAATTTCTTGAAGTCAGTTTGGACTAACACTACGAACTCCCCTCAAAACCAATCATAAAGCAGAATAGTTCTTTCCGCACAAGTTTTCCGGTTTTGAATAATTTTGTATCTTCGTACAGTTGGCAGTAGTGCATACCTTATCAATATTCATTACTCTGTGTTAATATGGGCTAGCCATCAACGTGCGTCTGTGGCCACGGGAATGGAAAAAGTTGGGTGTGTTTTCACTTTGTTTCTGCATGGATGTTTTTCTCTTTTCAACTGGTTATGTCATATTTATTAGTAACTGTTAATGGTGTGAGCCACGAAAAAGTCCGGAAAAGTCTGTCAGCTGGTTTGAAACAAACTTCCCATGCATTCTTCATTTCAGATATGACTCCACCGGTCTTCATTAATTGTCCAGGCCCAATTGCTCTCACTGCTCCTCTCCAGCAGAACAGTATCGCAGTGGTATGGGATGAACCTACTGCCATAGATAACTCTGGAGCAGATGTGAGCATCACTGTTGAAGGTGGTAATATTGGAGACCAGTATGTTGTTGGTACAACCACCACCATTGTCTACACCTTCAGAGATGGAGCACTCAATGAGAATACATGCACCTTCCCAGTAATAGTGACTCGTAAGTGTTTGTTTCATGCAGCCGTCTAACCCTTTCGAGCTCTTCCCCTGGCCATGCACAGCTCGAAACTGCCAGTAGGGACGACGAATCTGCGCCGGGTGAATGCAGAGGCACTGGAGGGAGACGCTCCCAGGCTGCAGCGAACAAAAGAGGCTTCCTTAAGCTGCTTCTCGGTCATTGTCCCGCAAATTCCCCCTGCCTAATCACAGCCGTGGGTTAAAGAGTTAAGCTGCTGTTAATACGATGTGTTTAGCACCTCGTCAGCATGGTTGTCAACCATTTAGTCCCAAACATTAGTTTAGTATCTACAGGTTCAGGAAGCTCAACTTAAGTTATCATAGAACTGGAATCCAAGTGTGATCATGGATGAACACCGGCGATAGCTTGCCTTCTCTTTTCAAAAAGTGTTCAGAGCATAACGAGGCAGGCGTGTAACTATTACAATCCCATCCTGCTCCCGGGACCGCCATTTCACGTCCCCATTGGACGAATGTGAGTGAAACTCTCAGCCTTTAGCCACTTTCTTAAATGCTGAGAGAGGTGGTAGCAACCTGTCGGTCATCACTGCAGGACAGCCGTGCCGAACCTAACCAAGGCACCTATTTTCTCGAAATACATCTTCTCCCATTACAACGAAATTAACAACTGCAGTACTAAACCAGAAATTGTGAAACCATCAACAACTGCAGTATAGTTTTTGACGAGCCAGGCTTGGGATTCAACCTGGGACTCTGCAGTGAAAGTGCTCACTCACACAACCACACAAGGCTACTACGCTAAGCAAATAGCACAACTAGGTTATCCAGATCGAGGGGGTGCGCAGAGAAGAAAAAATATAGACAAGCATACACAATAACTTGTAATTATACTACCTCTGTGTTTTGAAGAAATCCTTCAACCTGATAGGCTAATCTGTGTCACATGACCGACTGTTATTCTGCAAGAAACGGTCATGTAGACTCAAACTTCATCCAATCTGCCCACATCGGAATGCCGGGTGATCATCTAAGGCAGCTACTAGCTAGTTCACAAGGACAACAATGGAATCAATCAAGTTAAACGTTCTTTGTTTATGAATAGGTTAGGGAACAAAGACAGGTTTAGATTAATAGGTTAGGCAGGTAAGTACCTGTAGGGGTGACTGCTAGTAGTCAGCTAGTAGCTGCCTTGGGTGATCATCTAGGTGATGCTACTTGGCTGCAAACTTTGAGGGTAATCCCCTCAACAATAAAACATTTCAGACAGACTGTCTGGTGCTAAGGTGCCTTGACCATTATCTGATACAAAGAGACCATATAGTTGTCGTCTTTCCGTGTTACGCAGGGGGTCTCTAGAGCACCAGCTGGTCGCTTTGTCTATACATTCCAGTGGTTACGTAACAGCGTTCATGCTTGGGAACCCCGGTACATGGTAAAAAAACCTGGCTAGTAGCACAATGATGAACGGTGCATGAACAAGAGAGGGTGTGTGCACCGGCGAATGCCGGTTGGTATTGAGAGAGTTAATACAAATGTTTCTAACGTTTGCAGTTTTGGGCAGGGTTCTTTCGGCCAAAACTCATTACATTGTGGGGAACAATTAACTCACAAGTCTTCAACTTTTGAACATATGGAATGGTTGATTTACTATTTCGGTGATCGACACATTGAGCTGCAATTCTTGATACAATGTTCGTAAAACTTGTCACTCAGAGTATGGTTGTCAAACAGTTTCCCCTGGGACTTGAAATATACAAATATGGGTGATTTTAGGTAGGTCACATGGTAATATGGTACAACTTAAGACAAAGATTTCAACTTGTCAATATCATTGGGACTTTGGGTATATTGATTGTCGTATTGGTCTGGACATGTGCAAAGAAACGATGGCTGGTTGAGAAGTTGCACTGACATGGTTGTGGATTGAAGATGTGGAAAAGGAAGGCCGGGGAAGTCCTGGTCTGACTGTGTTAAGGACGATCCGAAATGTTGGAATTTGGAAAACGTCAATGTGGAAACTCGAAACATCTGGAAGAAGGCAGTCTGAAAGAAGGCAGTTGGATCCTCTGCACGTCTAACCCCTGAAAAGAGGAATCACAGATGGTGGAGAATCTCCTTCATAGGATTGCTGTTGTCGGTTAATGTAATGTTTCTAACACTTGTCATTTAGACCATGATTGTCGAATAATGAGTCCAAAACTATGCAAACTTAGTTCAGTCATCCACTTGTCCTTGATTGACTGAACCTGTCAGTTAGTATCTTGTGTAATGCAGACAACATCATGGAATGCAAAAAGTAACATGTCAGTCAATAATTTACTGGTTTTATCTTATTCTTTAGTAACATATCTTTGTTGTCTTACCTCTGTACTAGCTGGAACAGACAATGAACCACCAGTCTTCCTAAACTGCCCTGGTAACCAGCAGGCGAACTCTGATGCTGACAGGAATGGTGCTGTGGTCGCCTGGCCTTTTATCGTTGCTACTGATAATTCTGGAGCCGCACCTACTATCTTCAGCACTCGTAACTCTGGTGATGTGTTCATTATCGGAGGTACCACCGTTGTTGTTACCGCAACAGATGGGAGTAACAATGCGGCCCTCCCTTGTGTCTTCACAATCACTGTTACTGGTAAGCATTACGAAACCACAGTTCACAGACACAATTTACAAAAGACAAATTCCATTGTACCATCATCATTTGGTCAGACGAGAACTACAAACAAATGTTAGGATTTAATGAGTTAACCTTGAAACGGAAGGCATTGATAAGATCATGGTGGTAGAAGCCCCAACAGGACCACTCATGAATTGTGATCTTGTTTCTTGATTGACAAGATTTTTATATGTCACATAATTTATTTGAGGTCTCGTATTGTTTCATTGGTGTGATTCTGAGTCTGCTCACCTCAGAGGAGACATGACATACGATTTTGATGTGGGGAATATATTATAATGAATATCCCAATGATTGTTAAACTTGCCTCCCTCGGATTATTTGAATTTCATATCATGTTTGAATATCTACGGTTGTTCAGACAGTGTGTTCCCACGATGAGTGTTCGGGAAAAACAAGACTTCTGGGGTCAACAAAATACAATAAAAGATTGACAAATCGTCATCACTAGCTTTAATGCTTTTTCAGTGACTTGATCTAAACTTTTTTCTATGTGATTTGTGATGCAATAACAGTGGACAAAATTAGTGCTGTTGAAGAATATTTTGCAACCAATTTTTTGTGGTGGATTTTTTTTCAGTAGAAAAATTGTGTTGGGTTTTGGTTAGAGAGTATTTCCAATGAATGTTTAGGGTTTGCTCGGTAAAGAAAATCATTACGGAATTTAGCCATCAAAGTCCTCCAATACCACCTCAACTGTGTAGAACAGGTGCTAATCTTCGCATATATATGCATCTCAAGAGAACAATTCTCCATGTATCGAGTTAGTGCACATGGATTTTGACAGTTTCAAATGTCCTCTTTCTCTCCCTATATTTTATTTTTTAAAGTGATTATAGTGGGAATATCACGCCAAATTTTGATAAAATATAAAATTTTCGAGTTTTGCAATAGTGCAGATCTTAAAAATGTAGTTTTGTGGACATTTTGTTACCCTTTGAACTCACATAATCTTTGTTTGGATAGACGTAAAATTCTAGTGCAAGCTGATATCGAATATATGAATATTCATATGTCTGGGGGCCAAGTTTCAGCGAATTTGATCAATGGGAACCTTATGCCAATTTTGATATAAAAAAAATCTGGTATGTAGAGTGGGAGTTTCTTTTATTTTTATATTGTTTTTATATGGTCATTTTGTAAACATGAATAAAACCAAAGTCATGGTCAGTGGCCCAGAGCTCCATACCCTGCAGGACACTGGCAAGTACCCCTGCACCGTGTGTCGCTCTGGAGCGGTAGTTGTTTACATTGGGTGCATAAGAAATGCAGCGGTGTTGAAGGGAAGCTTACAGCTGAACATAATTTTAGGTGTCGCAGATGCCTCGGACTTGCTAGACCTATAGATAACAGACGGATTAAAGAATTCAAGGTGGATGACAGTGCTCTAGATGTTGTGGACTCATTCTGCTACCTGGGTGATATGTTGAGCGCTGGAGGCGGTAGTGAACTCAGCTCTACCATCAGAGTGAAGACTGCCTGGGGCAAGTGCAGACAACTTCTTCCTATACTCACAGCAAGATGCCTACAGCTCACCACCAATGGTAGGGTCTATCATCTTTTTGTACGTAGTGTCATGACGTATGCCAGCAGGTGTTAAGCACAGACTAAATCCTCCATGGCCAGAATGCAACGTAACGACAGAGCCATGATCAAATGGATGTGCAATGTTAGGCCAGACCAGCAGATTAGTTCTGATCAGCTACTCGATATGCTGAAGATTCCCAGACTTAAAAATTTCACACGTGCTAACTGCCTGCGATGGTTGGGCCATGTGGAGAGGAGCGCAGGTTGGATTAACCAGTGCAGGGATGTCAAAGTTCCTACTAGAAAGAAGCCTGGCCGACCCAAGAAAACCTGGCGTGAGACCATAAAAAATGACCGCTCAGCCTGGGGTATGACTGAAACTGACATGCAGGACTGTGTTGCCTGGATGAGAAGCCTTTGATCTGCCAAGACCCGTCCAACTCTTCTTGAAGAAACAGTGACGAACATCCGGATAGTAGTAGTTGTATCTCCATGTATACCACACAGGAGCTTTCATGTAGAGAGAGCAGTCAGCCGTGAAATATCAAATTAGCCTACAGTAGTCACTGCGCGAAGCAGATTTTGAGTTCAGACGGTGATAAAATATTCTGTAATGGGGATTTTATATATATATATATATATACTACTGTTGGGGCAACCAAATTTGAAGCACTAAGTGTGTCCTGTAAGGGAAATTTCACCAACAATAAAAGGTTGTGTACATCAATTGAAGCTGAGCCATTTGAATGATGCGCTTTGAAAGTGTAATATCACAAATCACGCCAATTATTGCTCAGTAGTCAGTCGCATGATGGGGGGGGTAATTGCTTTGCGGTAGTGCTTGGGACTCTCGATCGAAGAGTTTTTAGTAAAAATGAAAATGGGTAATAAGCTTTGGCTTTGGCTACCCAGCATGGGGGAGTTTCACACTCCCATCTGCTTCATGTAGAAAAAAAAACAGATTTAGCACCCAACCACTCACCACATGGGCCCTAACTAACCTAATGTAAGTTGACCGAATGAACTCAAAGGGTGGAAGATATTAGTGTATGATGACAGCTGAATCAACAATGGAATAGCAAGAATTCATCTTTTGTTGGAAGTCTGAATTCTCTGAGTAAATGATGTGATAAAAAATTTGCGATGCATTTTTCATTTCAGATGTGACCCCACCAGTGGTCAATAATTGTCGAGGCCCGGTCTCTGTTACTGCACCTCTCCAGCAGAACAGTATTCAAGTGGTATGGGATGCACCTACTGCCACAGATAACTCTGGAGCAGAGGTGACCGTCACCGTTGAAGGTGGTAATATCGGAGACCAGTTTGTTGTTGGTACAACCACCAACATTATCTACACCTTCAGAGATGAAGCACTCAATGAGAATACATGCGGCTTCCCAGTAATTGTGACTCGTAAGTATTTATGTTTGGAGTGATTATTGCAACCTCTGTCTAAAATGTTGATGGCTGAATGAGCAGGTTGTTCCTGGTTGTCGTGAGAGGTCATTTTCCTAGGAGATGGTGGAGGGGGTAGGGTAGATTTTCATTCTCATATGTCTATGTTATTGATGGATGTAGAACAGCATGATTTGCAGGTAGGTCACTGCTTCCATGATAAGAACCAGATTATATCAGATGTCCTTCTTTGGAAATTACAAAATCCATAGACAGCTTACACATTCAGACAATATCAAGATATACTAGCATCAGACTAGATGAGCGGAAGGACAGGTTCAAATCCCAGCCGAGTGATACCAAAGACTTTAAAAATGCGACCTGTTGCCGTCTCACTTGGTGCTCAGCATAAGAGATTGGAACAGGGAAAACGAGGGGTACGATTAATTTCCGTCTGCATTGTGACCCCCAACTTCACGATGAGGTCACGCTGGGTGTGACTTGGTGAAGGATCGCAGCAGACTTATATTGCAGTGTCCACGTCCGCACACCTTCCAGGCCTAGTATAGGTTCTGACCTTTGTCCAGTAAGATACGTTAAAAAGAAAAGTAGTTGGCAACAGCTATCATGCAAGACCCAGTGGCGTATCAGAGAATCATCTGAGCTGATGCCATTGCTAACCATCTATTTTGCTGATGACATTTTCATTTTTTGTTTGTGTGTCAGCATATACATTTTTATATTAACTTTTATCATGCGGAAGACGAGAATTCTCGACAGAGGGCGCCCTATAAAATGGAGCATTCAAAACGATGTAACTCTGCCTAACGAGATACCCCGCTTTGCGCTTATAGCTTAAATTGTAGAATATGATGGCGGTAGACCAGAACGCCAGTGTTTGTTTTGATCGAACAATGGTGTCGGCTTTTATAGAGCTCACTTGAGGCCAAAATGAAGCCCGCCCTCTAATTGGCTCGACATGATAAGAGTTAACAAAAACTACATACTACTACATCACATACTGGTAATGGGACAGTTCTGCAAGACTCGTCTTCAATTCTTGGCTTTAATTTTGAGTGTAGCAACTTGGCTAGTTTACTATGCAGGAGACAGGGTTTAATTCACTACTATGCAGGAGAGAGGGTTTAATTCACAACTTGTATCAAACGTAGTGGCTCTACCATTTTCTGATTTTGTTTGGCTGATTTTGACTATCAATAACATAATATTCGTCGGCAAGTTTATTATAGACATTCATACGAATAAAAAGGGGAGAACAAAAATTAGGTGATCTCTTCGTGCCCAGAGCAGTTGCATATTGAAGTATTTTCAACTTCAAGTCTGTTTTCCAGAATCGGCGTACAATACATATTACCATCTTTGGGTGATGGTTGATGCAGGTACCCCATCTTCATCTTCTTCTGATATTCTATTTTAAATTTGTTCCCATTGTGTACTGCTGTTTTAATATAATACAAACTGAGAATGTCTACTTGCTTCCGGCCGATTGTGTGGTCGAGTGCTTAGAGCCAGGTTTTCCAACCCGGAGGACACATCCCACACATAGGACATTTCACGGTTTCGCATGGACATGCGCTGGTCCAAAGTCCCATAGAAAAAACCAAAGGGTTTTCAATTTACTGTATTATATGACAAACTATGTAAGACTAGTACACCGTAAGTTACGAATGTAGTTAAATATCAGAGCTGTTATTAGTAATGTTCAGATTTTGAGTCAATTGAAGCTCCAAAGAACAAAATTTCCTCACAAAGGTGAAGAATATTCCAGTCGTCAAACGGGAACTCTGCCTGGGTGGGGAGGGGGGGACTCTGGCCCAAAAAACGGGGACATGTGAGGGGATTTGCCCAATTTTCAATTTTTTTACAGATGGAGGACTGACCATGTC
>JAODUJ010332886.1:0-32566 GCA_027564615.1 Psolus chitonoides
CACTTTTCACAATTAGGGGGGGGTGAGCCACTGTGGTAACTGCTTTCATGGAGGGGGAAGAGGGAGATGAGATGGAGGGGTTTTTTTTGGGGGGGGGGGCTCACCGCCCTCTTGGCTACGTCACTGGTCATATTGCAATTGCGGTTATGAGGATTATGGCAGCCGAGAAGGGCCAACAGAATGTTAGTTGACAATCGGGGATGAAAATAAGCTCTGGTGGCTGACGCAAAACTCCCTGACGAAATTCACAAAGTTTACATTACAACGGAAAATTCACTTGTGAGACTCCCCGACAAGAATGGAAAAATTCTCTGACGGTGAGGGGGGGCAGGCTTTCCCGATGGGGGGATTCCCCCATCCCCTGCCCCTCCCCTGACACCACCCTTGACAGCTCAGGGTAGTCTCTTGGTCGAAATGAATGAATTTCATTATTATAATGTCATCCTACATCTTAGGTTCTGGTTCGTCGACTGCGAATCCGCGATTGCCAAAAATCAGGTGTCTCGAGTACGTCTCAATTTTGTCTCAAGTTTGCAAGATCATGGAACCTGCATGCCCGAGTTACTGTTATTTCGTAACTCGGCCTACTCAGAGTAGTCACTGGGTCGAAATGAGTGAATTTCATTATTATAATTTCATCCTACATCTTAGTTTCGGGTTGCGACTGCATATCCGCGATTGCCAGAATGCCATTTGTTCCGAGTGTCACAATTCTGTCCCGAGTTTGCAAGATCTGAGAAATTGATCGGAAATGGCAACACTAAAGTTTGTATCGAAAACTGTCAATCATGTTGCAATTGCGATTTGCGAACCTGCGGTTGAGAAACAAGGTCTCTCCCTGGAAGTTCGGCGTCAGTTCAACTACAACGAGGTGTCACCACCGAGATTGCCACGGCGGCCTGGCCCGGTGGCCCCTGGGGACAACTCAGTTCCAAACAGAGTAGGCCTAACAGACTACCGTCTCTTCTATGAGTGATAACATGGTAATCACGGTAGCCGAGAAGGGACAACAAAATGTAAGTTGACGATCGGGAATTAAAATAATCCCCGACAAACTCGCAACGATCTGTCAAATTTGTCATTTTTTTTCAACAATTTTTTTTTCAACATTTTTTTTTTCGTCGGGGAGCTCCCCGACGAGATCGGAGAAATTCCCCGATGGGGGGGGGGCAGGCTTCCTCGACGGGGGGATGCCCCCTGCACCCCGCTGGCGCCACCACTGCCCCCCCTACTTTTACCTTCGCCCGACGCCGCCATGCCTAACCGCGCTGTGGGCTGACTTGCAGCGCTCAGAGACTGAGTTTTTTCCCGCTCAGAGACAGTCTTTTGTTTTTCAAAGTGGCAGCACACCCGCGCTCCCGCATTTACGCCAGGGGCAGCGGAAGCTTCCGAAAAGTGGGGGGAACAACTGGTCCCTAAAGGGGCACTACTGTGGTGCAAAACGACACTAGGCCTATATTAGCACTTTTCGAAAAAGTGAGAGGGCACGTGCCCCCCGTTCCCCCAGCTTCCGCCGCCCTTGATTTACGCCCATGTCCACATAGCAACTTGATTTTCCGAGCCATGAATTTTGGACTAGCATGTCAATGTCTCCAGTTGGTGGGGAGGGGTTGAGGGTAACAATATCACCAGTGTGTCTCCGTGGATAGGGGAGGGAGACGGAAAGTCGCAGCGCCGTCACAAAATGTTCGCGCTTCACTTAGAAGTTTTGGCAAGCCCGAGGACACTATTCTCGGCCCTGGCTATATGCCAAGGTTGGATTATTGTTTGCATTTACGTGGTATCGAGGTTGTTGGCACATACCCGCACGTACTTCTTTTGTTAATGGCGCTGGGATAATAATTCAGGGAATAAAAACGTGTGTAATTGGAGGTCGGTGATCAAATGCTGGCAGCATGCCTACTAGCTTAATAGCGTTAGGAAATTTTCGTTTTTAAGTGGCACTAAGCTGAACCCAACATGTCCGAATTGGCTGCTGGCAGACACTCAGTTAATACGGTTAGGGTCAGATTAGGCGGTATTTGCCAATTTTCCAAAACATGTATGGAAAATGGTACTAACCTTTAGGAAATGTATATCATTTTAGGTTGCATTTGCCTTCTAAACATGCATTTCCTATCGGATGAATTGGCTGCTGGCAGACAGCCAATTCACCCCTTGACGCATCTAGTGTGGCATCTAGTGTGGCAGAATCATGATTCATGAATATTCAAAAGTTCGCGTGAAAAGACCACTCAGTTAATACGGTTAGGGTCAGATTAGGTGGTATTTGCATTTCCCATCGGATGAATTGGCTGCACTCAGTTAATACGGTTAGGGTCAGATTAGGTGGTATTTGCATTTCCCATCGGATGAATTGGCTGGAAAAGACGCACGTATACATAAGTGCGCGTACTAGTGCTACTTTATAGATGAAATTATCGTATTTTAGAATTCAGCCTTAGCAGGAATACGAAGTGACGCCGGCCATATACGATGTGCTAACTAAGTGGCACCCGACATTGAAGTGGCTTATAGGGGCCTACTGAAAATAGCCAGCCTATGTAAACATATAATTCAATGGGTTTGGCTGGTAACCACTCTAAGCCAAAAAGACAGAACCCAGTAGTTCTCATACCAGGTTGGTAGATGCATCATATGGTGTAGATGGTCCCTATTGTTTTTTAGTTTGACCATGCAGGCCGATGAGTGGACGGAGTTTAGGAGGAATTTCTTAAAATGTTAATATATCCGCAACCGCAAAAACATAATTTGCTTTAGTATTGACAAAAGCTCGTGTAGGCCTACATGTGTAGCCTAACGCAGTGTCTTAATTAAGCTCATTATTATTGATAAGAAGCAGGGCTAAATATAATTCAGAAGATTTAACTTCACAAGTCAAAAACGCAGTCCCCGATCGCTCTAATTGGTTGAAAGATGCATTTAAGTAGATTATTCCTGCTGTGTTTGGTTTCGACATCATTTAATACTAGTAGTAGTAGTAATGAATGGGTGGGGCTTAGCAGGAATTTCTCAAAAAGTAAAAATGTCAGCAACCCCAGGCTTAGGTTCGAACAATTTCAGCTTGTAAACGTGCTAACTCGACCAGGCCTGAAAGGGTAATGCCTGTATCTGGTACGTATGCTCATGCGTATGCTCATAAAGAGGTCAACAGAGACAGTCAAGGAATCACTAAGCCTTTTGGCTATCTGTTCGGTACTTTTATGTTCGTGAAAACAGTCAGTCAAATGCGGCTTGCTGAATCAATATCATACTTGTTATGCACGAACGAGTGGGCGCACCATCCCCGTTGTTCTTGTGGAAAGGTCAAAGGTCATTTCAGGTCAGGCCACTGGCTTTTCTGGTTCTGGTTCCGTCCATAGCGTGTACCTATCTTGCATATTTAGATAAATTCTGCACCACAGTGGAGGATATTTGTAGTCACACTGTGCATCAGGCATCCCAGCTTGCATCAATCATTATTCCCAAACTAAATTTGAGAGCTCCTATAACATTCTGTCTCATTTTAAGCTGCGAGTGAGCAGCATAAAATCAGTCAGCCTGTCTCTGCGTCCGTTCAATCATCCGTTCGTCACATTATGAATGACCGTTCGACACGCTCAGTCATAACTTCAAACCGTTCACTCGATCAGGTGGAAACATCGTATGATATGCAGTATAGTAGTGAGGGCGCATTTTCATGAAGTTCAAATTAGGGAGGTGGGTTGCATATATAGTGAGAATGAACCCTATTGTTTTTGGTGTGAGGTCAAGTTCGTTCAAGTTCATGAGACGACAAACCCACCAAAAAGCTTGTCAGCACGATATCTGAAGAATGCAAGCATGTAGAACGTTCAATTAGGTAGATGGGTTGCACATATGGTGAGAATGAACCCTATTGTTTTTGGCGTGAGGTTAAGGACATTCGAGGACATGGGAAGACTAAACCCCCAAAAGCTTGTCTGCACGATATAAAGTTCAAATTAGGTAGGTGGGTAGCACTTATGTTGAGGTCAATAGAGGGAAAGCCTTAAAAAGCTTGTCAGCACGATAGCCCTATCTATAGAAGACAATCATGTATTAGGTTCAAATAAGGTATGTGGGTTGCAACAATGAAGAGGAAGAACCCTATTGTTCTTGGCGTGAGGTCAAGGTCACACAAGGTCATGAGAGGAAAATCTCAAAAGGCTCGTCAGCACGATATCTAAAGAATGCAAGCATATGTGGGTTGCATATATGGAGAGGAATAACCCTTTTGTTTTGGCGTGAGGTCTAGCCCATACAAGGTCATAAGGGAGAAAACTTGATTAATCTCTTCAGCCCAATATCTAAACATCAATGCAAGGTAGCGGATATGTTGAGTAAGAATTTCCATCTCATTTTTCTCACCTTTTCCTGAACAACCAGCGGCAAGGAATCACAACGCAGACTTGCGTTTTTGTTGGCTCTATAATTAGTTTGGAACGATCTCGGCCTCCATATTGACTGCACGGTGCACCCTATCCCTATATGCCTGCCGCTACCAAGATTACTTACTCTTGGCAAACATGATCCATGCGACCATACGAGAGGCATTGGAGCAGTTAACGGGTGGCAAGGCTCCTGTGGTTTGTGGCATACATCCGGAGATGCTCTGGGCTGGTGGTCAAGCTGTCCTGGAGTTGTTGCATGGTCTCATTTGCTCGGTTTGGAGCTCCGGTGTCATCCCAGCTGGAAAGGGACGGGTGATGCTCGGGACTACAATAACTACAGGGGGTTACACTTCTGTCAGTACCTGGCAATGTCTTTGCTAGGATCATCCAGAACAGGATTCGTCGTCAGCTTCTTGCGCGTCAGCGCCCCGAACAGTATGGTTTTACTCCAAAGAAGTCCAATATGGATCGCATCGTGGCGCTCCGTGTCCTGTCTGAGCGGATGCGGGAGTTCGGTAATGGCTTCCCTGTAGCCTACATCGACTTTCGCAAGGCTTTTAAATCTGTGTGCAGAGAGGCTCTCTGGAGAATCCTCGATCAGCGCGGTGTGCCAACGCATCTCGTACAACTGATATCTTCTCTGTATTCTGGTAATGAGGGTGGTGTGAAGTGTGCTGGTGGGGTCTCTGACTTCTTCCCCGTTGTTTCGGGAGTGAGGCAGGGTTGTACACCAGCTCCTATACTTTTCAACACCTGTATGGACTGGATTATGGAGAGGGTTGTGGGTGTCACGGATTGTGGGGTTTCATTTGGTGAAGTCAGGGTTTCTGACCTGGACTTTGCAGATGATGCTGCTTTGCTTGGCCAGATTCTCTGGTGGATGCCCTTGGAATACTTAGTCGGGAGGCTAATCCGTTGGGACTGCACGTATCATGGACTAAGACCAAGATCCAGTCCTTTGGTGATGCTTTGGATAGCGCTGTTGAGTCGGTGCAGGTGTTGGGTGAGAGCGTGGATGTCACCGAGTCTTTCGTCTACCTTGGCAGTGTCATTAGTGGCACTGTGTCTTGCGAGCCTGAGTACAGTAGACGCCTCGGGCTGGCATACGGCGTCATGAAGTCACTGGATAGTGGCGTGTGGCGGTCACAGTACCTGAGCAAAGAAACCAAGCTCCGTGTCTTCAGCTCAATTGTGCTTCCAGTCTTGCTATACTCTAGTGAGGCGTGGACGTTCACTGTTGGGATGAGGCGGAGACTGGATTCCTTCCTGACTACCTCACTTCGCCGTATCCTTGGATACCGCTGGCAGGACCGCGTGTCCAACGTCAGGGTACTTGGGGAGACGGGGATGCAGAGGGTCAGCTGCCTGATTCGTGATCGTCAACTGCGCGTCTTTGGGCATATGGCGCGCCTCCCGGTGGGTTATCCCGTCCATGGCGTCCTGTCAGCACGGGACCCGGTGGGTTGGAGTCGCCCGCCGTTGGTTGCGCGGGTACCTCAGGGAGTTGAGGGGGGTGGGCCAGGCTCAGGCCTGGTCGCTTGCTCGGAGGAGGCCGGGTGATTGGAAGCGGCGGGTGGATGCGGCTAGGTGCGTTCCAGGCACGTGCTCCCATGAGTGAGTGAGTGATACGGTACTTGCGCGCGCCTGTATGTGTGTACCGCCAGCCCTATTTATTTCCATGATGCAATTACTGTTTATTGAGTCGGCAATTTCAGTAAGAAATGTTATTGTCTCAGCAACGGCAAGTTTGATTTTCATTAAACATGACCTGATGATATTGGAGTTTTCTATATGGCTGGTTACAGTGTATCTGATGTTATCAGTATTCATGAGGGGCATATGGCCCACAACTAACAAGCACCAAAATGAATCCATGCCATTATACTTGGCATTCATCCACCGTCCATAACAAGGGCGCAACCTCTGCCCCCCCCCCCCAAAAAAACTGTTTGTGTGTAGCGTCCTTTTGGACCCCCCAACTTTTGACAAATGGACCATTTGACCCCCCAACTTTCAACAAGTGGTTGCGCCCTTGGTCCATAATGTCGTATCTAGAAGCAAGACATGATTCACTGACTGACTGACTGACTTACTGACTGGCTGACCTAATTGCACAGGACTCTTCTTGATCTCCTCGCCCTCTCAAGATGTCCACTACGGAGAAACGTACACCGGTTTTGGGCTCTCCGTTCCGCCGTGGCAATCGGGAGCCCATGTATCCTCACGCACTTGATCAGCCCATCTCTTTGGTGGTATACCCCTTGGTCTTGGTTTGACAAAGTCCTGTGACTCCTGTCTGCATGGCATGTGGCAGGTAAATAATCGCAGGACGTCTTACTACATGGCCAGACCATCTGAGAGACTGAGACGTTTTTTTCTGATTATGTCTGTGATTGTGAGGGGTACATTCAGAAGCAAGAAATGTTAACGCTTCAATGGTTTTCTGGCTCTAAATTCCATTACTTACAATCACGGCGATTGTGGATCTGAACCAGCTACTCTCCTTCATTGTTTTCGTATTATTTTACAGTGTTCTATACGAATCGAGTGATCTACCATCCATCTTCATATATTTGCCAAAGAGTGACTTCAACAATGAAGACAGTCGCAGTTGTCATCGCTTGCCTGTTAGCATTGCAGTCCGGAGGCGCATACGCCGCAGTCGTGGCTTGTGCAGTACAGGCGTTCGGGAGCGGACTTGATGGGAAGGGAATACGTGTGAGCGTTAACGACAACGGATTCGGGTGTACCGACGGGACTTGGCCGTGGACACAAGTCACCGGTGAGGGGACGTTTTCGGGCGGTGTGGCTAGAGTCTTCCTTAGTCTGGACGCGAATGTATTTGGATTGTGCATGACCGGTATGCAAGTCTGGGTGAAGCTGCCGTACACAGGCTGTACTTCGTATGATCGTCTAGTGACCGACGCAAGTTGGATGGGCATATTCGGAGGATATGGGTCGTGCCGTGCTTTGGAGCAATATTGCACCAACGATGGGGCGGTCACAACAGCGGCGGTACCATGGATTGATATGTGGTGCGTGACTCCGGCAGGTCAGATTTTCGAGGGGCAGGAACAGGAATTGGAATTGCAATGGGCGTTTCCAAGCGCATCAGACACTTGCTAGAAGTTTTGGCATCCTTGCCGATTCTTCGGTTGAAGTATATAAGGTTGAAGGGGTGGCCTAGGCAGGTATTGGAAGTGGAGAGATAGTGTTAGGGTTGATGTCGTGTTAATGCTAGGCTGCTACCCAAACCCACACGCCGCGATGTACGGTTCACTCCACCCCCTACTGGGTGACCGCCATTCCTCATGTTTTTTATATTTTTTCATACATTTAATTCATGATAGCATGTGATTTTCATGTGTTTTTAAAATGTTATTCATGGAGGGTATTGAATATGTTTTTTATCATGGCATTATATATAGTGCTATGAGAAACAAGTGGGTTATCGAACCGCTAGTCTCGCCTGTTTCGCTAGGGTATGGTGAAATTCAGTAAAATTCATGAACATTAAAATTATGAAAAAGGCTATAGGACCATTATGCAGTTTTGCAAAAATTCGACTAAGTTGGAAATTTGCATAAATTATGCAAATTAGACACATTGACCTCTAGTGACCTCTATGACCTCTAGTGACCCCGGCAGTACCTTCAAAATACTCATGACCAAAGTAGACCACATCCACCAGCTTTCATAACAATCTAACAAATTTCAAAATGCTGCATAAATTGGGCAAATTAGATACGGTACTCTAAAAGACCTCCGGTGACCCCGAATCAATTTTTAAATTTCTCGGAACTTAAGTAGGACATATCCACCAAGTGTCGTGAATATCCGACAAACTTTAAAAAGTCGCATAAATTATGAAATTAGACTACCTAATTAGCATAAATGAAAATATGCTAATAATCTAATCAGTTCGTCCACCTGTCATCCTGCTCCCATATGCCAAACCACATCATGGTAGCTTATAGGCCTACGGTTCTTGCCTAATCTTGCTAACGAGCTAAAGCAATGAATCACACAAAATTGGCTAATTACCGGTAACCAACTAAATCAGGGTAGTTAGTGTCCAAAATCCGATCAGATCGTGTATACCCAATCCCAGTGCTACACACAAAATATCGTCACAATCAGCCTCACGGTTCGAGAGAAATCCTGCTAACGAAAAAGTGTGACACACATACACACACACACACATACACACACACACGACAACGTGATTGCTAAGTCTCTTTCTGAATTTCATTCAGGCGAGACAAAAACATAACTGTATTTGTAAGAATGAATTATTATGGTTATGTTTGCCTTGGAAAATGTGGTTTCACTCCTTCTGAAGAGTCAAGTCGTTTGCACAATATGAACTGTCTGTTTCAGAATCTGACGTCCGTTTCAGAATCTGACGCGAGACCTGTTCGTTTATTGGTACTTCCTCCCCACAGCGAGCGGTGTGTAGCATACCTGCGTACGGCAAGTCTAGACTGGTTTATGACCCACGGCGCTTGCCTGTACCAGGCGCTGTGTGCACAGGGTAGAATTACTGACCCCAGGGCTATCAAATTACACTTTCTTTCAGTTTTGTGTTTTCAACGAACTTGTAAGGTAACTGTGCTGTGTGTTTAGCAAGTCAGTCTGAAGAAACTGTTGGTGGGGAGTAAGAATATTAGTGGGATCCTCATTTTAGCCTGACTGGCGAAGGAAAAGTGATGAGTCACTGTTGTATACGAGTGCATTTGAGCATTGTGGAACGACTTCTCATCGGCAGGAGTGAAGTAAAACAATTCACTCCCACAGAGTGTCAGTTCACTCTGAAAAAAGAGAAGTCACTTTGATGGAGTGAACATTCACTCCAAAAGAGTGAAAGTTCACTCAGTACTCTCTTGAATGATAAGAGTTAAGAATAATTCTAATAGACTGTTCCCTAATGCCACTCCTTTGATATACTTAAAAAACTAAATCTATTAGATTTATTACCATCCTAAATAGATCAGTGTCCTAAATCTAATCACGGCGTGAAAAACAATCTAATCGAGTGTCATTAGGGAACAATCTATTAGATTCATTTTTAACTCTCATCATTCAAGAGAGTATAAGGAGTGTATCCAGTGATCGCTCCTTAAAAAGAGTGATCACTGGAGACACTTCACACCGTGTGAGATTTCACTTGCACTCTGCGGAAGGAGGAAACGGTTCACTCTCTTTTTAAAGTGTAGGTGGAGGTAGTTTCTCAAGCATTTAAAAGTTGTTTATATGGTTTCATTTTGAGAATATTTCATTTTGATATATTTTTAGTGCCTCGGGTTAGATTTGTTTAGGCTAATCGATGTATTATCCTTCATTTATGAAAGTGAATGTAGACGGATCAATAAATAAATTTAGTAAATCTACTCCCTGACATTATTCTCACCTCATGAATGAAAGTTATAATTATATCTCTCAATAATTATCCGACGGAGCATATGAGCCGCAATAGGCTTACGAACACAACCACCGATTAGTAGAATGTTCCTTTTAGCTTTAAAGGCCAATGGAAGTGCAAGTGGATCGTTTTGAAACTTACATAGATGAAAAGAGCGTGTTTCATAACCCCTAAATCTCAAATTTGGAGTTCCAAACTCATCTCGTTTTTGTGTAATCTACATTGATTGTTTGAGTCCGATGACGTCACAAGGGGAACCCAAATGGATGCCGCTATTGAGTTACGCACTAATTGCTGATTTTTCAAAAAGTTAAAAAAGTGAATTTGTATGTCCGAAGTCAATGAATGCGTACATCCATATATTCTTACAAATATTGTGAATTTTCATTCAAATCAGGCTCATCATTCTCGTGTGACAGAGATTTAAAAAATAATAATTTTGCATTGACATTAAGCAGGCATTCTCCCCCCCCCCTCCCCCGTGACGTCACAAAAACATTGCGTAATGATAGGTCTGCCTCATTTTTCACCGTCTTATCGACTGAAAAGTCAGTTTGAGGGTTGGATTTTCATAATATACTAATCAGAAGGAATCATTTTCTTCAAAGTCATGTTCCACACTTCAATAGGCCTTCAAAGAATTAGTCAACACTAACGAGTAGCGAAGCCCTGTCAGTTTAATAGACAACTGGGACATTTGACGCCAATAAAATGGCAGGGCGGGTGGGGGACATGTAATTAAGGGAGCCTGAGGGAAGATAACCCAGAAGCTTCGAAATCTGAAAATAGGAACTGCCACTTGTTTTTTAGCGGATACAGCCAGGCCGGGCCTGTCATAATGGAAATCTACATCGCCTAGCTCCTCGGTCCGCGTTGGCCTATAGGCCTACACACACTGCAAAGTCCTAATGTTATACCTCTCCATCACTTCTGACAGTTGCTGTAAATTTCTCGCCATATCCTGCCTGCACAATATCCAGGCGAATGTGGTATACGGCTGCTTGGGGAGCACAGGCATCGTTCTCTCTCAAAACAGGGACACTGCTTATCAGGAGTGTCACATACACACGCATATGTACACCCTCTCTCTCTCACGCACGCACGCACGCACGCACGCACGCACAGTTTAACCTGTAGGCTACTGGTACATCATGGCGTATTCGAGCATCCTTATTCCTTACTGATCCACAAAACGTACACAGGTACCACGCTCTGAGATCCAGGCAAAATAAGAGGCATTTAAAACGTTGTATTGAAAAATTTGGAGGACATTGGAAACATTTTCATCACATTTGTGGTACTCAATAAGGAATATTTAAAAAAACGTCATCGTTATTGTGGTTATATTTTATTTCAACTTAGTTTCAGGAGGCTAATCCTCCCCGAGGCCATATTACAGTAGGGTAGGTAGGTCATGACCACAGACAGATGCGGAAACGTTCACAGACCCCCTCCCTGATTCGAGAACAGTTGATGTGACTTCAAACGCTCTCAAACTTCTGCGCAAATTTAACGAACTATCGGAGTGTTAGAATACCAAATGGATCGTCGTCATTGTTTCGACATTTGCATCCTAACCGATACATTTTCGTGCCCTATGAAAATCCATCTTTGCTTGTGAAATGCTTTATACCTAAAAGTTTAACAAGAAAGCCAGGAAAGCTATGTGATTCCTGGACTGCCAACATTAGGAGGAAGTATAGAACAAAGGAGGATGACAAAATTTGTCTTGTACCCAGGTTATGCGTTAACACATGCATGCACCTAAATACTGGGTCTGTTAATGTTTCCATGAATATGTGAAGGTTTTAATTCACCAATCACTGCAACTTCACATCTTTCTCTATGCTTGCTTATGCATAGGTCCATGCTCTTCATAGTTTTCCACAATCTATGGACCTGACTGCTACGTCTGTTCAAGGCACCACCACCGAACTCTTCCGCATATCTGCATCTACCTGCCGTGTCTATTTATGCTTCAGGGATATTGGAAGAAAAGGTTTTTCTATTCCGCTAGCCACTGCAACTATTTTTATCGTGTAACATATCCTTCTTCTTCCTCGTTGGACTGGCCAACATTCCAAACGGAACCAAGCGATCAGGAAACGGTTGCGTATGCAGAGATATTAGTCATAATTTAGTATCATGTACGTTCTTGGGGCTTCTTTAAATTTGTCGCTGTCTGCGATTGTAACAAGGCAGTCTGGCAGAATATTCCATTCCTTGATCGTTTTTGACAGGAATGAAAACTTGTAGCAGTCTTCATTACTAGTAGATACTGACTTGAAGGATTTAGAGTTGTTACGTCGTGATGAGAGTCGACATGCCGGTTGAGCAAAGTTACCGATTGGAAAGGAAAGGTGGCCATGGACGAACTTGTGAAAAACCACAAGTCCATTGATTTTACACCTATCAAGGAGAGATTCCCACTGGAGTGTCTAAATCATATTGGTGACAGCACCATGGGGTTCTGGTTTTGAAATAATTGAGACAAAATCTAGCAGCCCTCCGTTGAACTGCCCCATGCCAGTTTATTTACGAGGACTTGGGTATGAGGTTCCAAACACTGGAGAAATATTCCAGTAAGGGGCGCACAAGGGCCTTATAGGTCGAGACTTTAATATCCTGTGGACAGGTACTGAGATTTCTCATAACGAACCCCAGTACATTATTAGCTTTTTTGGTAATTTGCGAAATATGCCAGCTCCAAGAAAGATCATTCGAGAGTGTGACACCCAAGTAGGTAGGGCACCTGCTCTCCGCAAGATGGAATCACCCAATTTATAATTGAACAAGTTAGGACTCCTAACGTGTGAGAATCTCATCACGTAGCACTTGGCAGTGTTAAATGACATCTGCCAAGTTCTCTGCCAATCCATCAGTGTCAAGGTCCCGCTGAAGAAATCCGTGGTCTTGATCACAATCATCCGCAAACAACCTAACGTGAGAATTTAAGTCACTAGGTAGGTCATTTATATGAGCAAGAAACAGTAAAAGACACAACACTGTTCCCCGTGGAATCCCAGAGCCTACCTTCACCCAGGAAGAACTATCACCCCCAATAACAACTCTTTGGACCCGGTTTGTAAGGAAGCTACCAATCCGAGTGAGGGTCTGGTTATGGATCCCGTAATGCTCGAGTTTGGTTAATAACCTACTATGGGGGACGACATCGAAAGCCTTGGTTAGAATCATGACAGCCAAGTCAACCTGCAATTTGTTGTTTGACGAGGAGACAAGGTCTTGGACAGTAAGAATAAGTTGAGATCCAGTCGAGTGTTTGGTCCAAAACCCATGTTGTTCATCAGTCAATATCGAGTGAGCATCAAAATGTTGCATAATACTGGAATGAATAATATGCTCAAGGACCTTGGAACAAACACTAGTGAGTGACACAGGGCGATAGTTTCCAGCAATGGCTCTATCCCCCTTCTTATATATTGACGAAATATTAGCTTGGAACCAGGCTTCAGGAAGGATGCCAGTAGGCTATCAAGCGACCTTTGAAAAATCAAAGTGAGAGGTGGAGCTAATTCTTCGGCAGCAACTTTGAGAAAACGAGGGGGTATGCCATCAGGACCTTTTACTTTATTAGGATCAAGGTCCTTGAATAGTTTTTCAACACCCTTGGTGGAGACAACAATGTCAGGCATAATAGGGATATTTCTCTTTAACTCAGTGGGAATGACATTTTCCGTAGTGAAAACACGGTCCACTCAGGATTTCGGCCTTTTCCTTGTGATCAGCTACCAGATTTGCTTCATCTCTCAAGGTGGGGATATCCATATAATCTACTTTAAGGCACCCGATGAAGGACCAAAACTTCTGGGGCGTATCAGTACAGATAGTGGAAACATACCTTAAGTAGGCTTCCTTGTTGCCTCATGCGTGCGCCTCCGCTCATGACTCAATGGTATGTGATCCCTTATAGGAATTAAAAGCGCGCTGTTTGCGCTTGTGATAACGCCGGATCCTTTTAGAGATCCAAGGGGATCGACTGTGTACGTTTTGTGATCATCTTCACAGGGATATGCGCATTCATTGGTTTTACAATTGTTTCAACAAATTCCCCATAAAGCTCAACAGGGGGTCGCGTGCTGACAGCGTCATACTTTTCGGCAAAAGATTTTGCCCAGACGTCTAGGTCCCTCTTCAGTGCCTCCATATCAGCCTTACAATATAGGTAACACCTTTGTGGTTTCTTCTCCATAATTCCAGGTGTGGTAGAGGATTTTTCGATCATAGTAGGATTAGAAGTAAACAGGAGGTCTATAAGGTGTTCTGCCCCCTTGTGGGCCCCCGTGCCACCTGCTCCATACCAAAATCTGCAGTAAGCTCAAGCAACTGTTTAGATATAGCAGACCAGGCACCGCCAAGGGTAAAGGTGTTACTTTCCCAGTCAATGTCAGGCACATTGAAATCCCCGGCAAGCCAAATTTGCCCCTTATTCTGCACAAAATTCCCCTTAATTTATCCATGTACTCCGGAGTATTCCCAATTGTATGGGACCTATAGAAAGCACCAATGGTTTCATCCTTTGTACCCTGAAGCTGTATAGTAACCCATACGGCCTCGCGATCGGATTCGAGGTCAAGCCGGTGTGTACCAATGATGTCGTTCTTCAGGGCAATTAACACCACTCCCCCTTTTGACAGAACCAGTGAAGTCCCTATCCTATATAGCACAACCAGAAGACTTTTGCACTTATCTGCACCTAGTTGCTTTTTATTTTTGCCTCATAAGAATATGGGAGGAAGCGTTTCATTTCTCCGATCACTGCAACTTCATATCTTTCTTATATGCAATGCATGGTGCCAATATCATACTTTCCCACACATCGATCTGTACAGCTATAGGTGTTTATGTTCGTATCAGTGCCAGCGATCTCCGGTAGAGTGGGCACTCTTCCACCTCCGGGTGAACATAGCAGACGTGCGAGCAGCCCGGCACCAACCCAGGTGAAGTGTTGACACATATCTGCACCTAAGTGCTGGGTTTATGTATCCTTCAACGAATATGGAAACAGGTTTCACTTCACCAAGCACTGCATCTTCACACTTTTCTCTCATGCAATGAATGGGACCACTACAAGACTTCAGTCTGCACTTATCGGCACCTTATTGCCGCATCTATTTATGTTTCAACGAATATGAGGGGAAAGGCTTCATTTCACCAATCACTGCAACTTTACAGCTTTCTCTTGAGCAATACATGGTACCAATATTAACATTTTCCACAGTATATGTATAGCTGCGTCTGTGTATGCTTCAACAAATATGGAAGGAAAGGTTCTATTTCACCAGCCACTGCAACTTCACACATTTTTCTCTAGGCTCGTGCATTACATGGTACCACTGCCACACGTTTGCTTTGTACTTGTCGGCATCTAATTGCCATGTCTATTCATGCTTCAAAGAGTATGGATGGGTTTTATTTCACCAATCGCTACAACTTCACATCTTTATCATGCGCAATGCATGGTAACACTATGACTACAATCACACATTTCCACATACCTGCACCACATTTCTGGGTTTGTTTATGGTCGCACTATGAAACTTTCTACACGTTTGTACAGCTATGTCTCTTTATGCTTCAACGAATATGGAAGGAAAGGTTTTATTTGGGAGTTTGTTTGTTTGTTTGTTTGGTGTGATCCTCCCTTGCGGGAACTCGGCAACCTCCTCATGTGGGATATAAACGCCAAGCTGGCAGTCCAGGGGCCAGTCTCGTGCAAACTAACGCACAATTTAACGTCCATGATTAAGGGATAGCAGAAAGGTCACTGCAACCCAGAAACTGGACGACAATTTTACCACACAACCTACCAATGCCACAAAACCAAGTTTCATCAAAATCGGACATACGGTTGCAGAGATATCCACATTTGAAGAAATTCGATCCGAGCCCTGCCCACTCTTGAAAATTAATGAGATCGGCACCAAAAACATTAGGGGCCCATCTACTCATCATGGGTGATCTACCACCCAAGTATGAGACCAGTCGGACCTTGTGTCTTCCAGTAATCGTGTGCAAAAGAAATGTCACACACAGACACACAAACAGACACACATGCGTTGACTACATAGATTCCTCTGGCCTCCAGCGAAGAATTAAAAAAAAAGGTTTCATATCACCAATCACTGCACTTTTACATCTTTATCATGAGCAATACTTCGTACCATTATGACCACTATCAAACTTTTCCACATATCTTCACCTAAGCTTCGTTTATCTGTAATGGGAGAGGAAAGTGATCACATCAATCATGGCAACTTCGCATATTTTACACATATCTAAAACATACTGCTGAGTATTTTTTCAATAGAGAGAAGTAAAAATTCAAGGATTTAAATTTTTATTGAAACACATCTATGATGCACACTATGATATATACAAAGTTTTGACTTCAGTTGTATTGAACCTGCGAGAGTGACGATGTCACAGAACTTTTGAACAGGCTAATAAGCTAGTTCATAGATAGCTCCTGCGCATGCATGTGTGATAAATTCTGTACTTTAGGTTCACTGTTCCGCAGTAACTCAATAGAGTGACAGCGGACTGTGAAAAAAATCACCTTATTACTCCTTCATTTGACAACAAAATAATCTCAAATTGGGCGTCACATGGAGAGAACATGTTCCATATTAGTTTCTGCATAAACTGCGTGCCAACTCAGTCAGAAGACGACAAATATTCCAAGAAATCCACGTGTTCATTCACTGGCGGCGGCAGTTTTTATTTCACTTCTTTCACGCACACATAGAAACTTGGAAAAGTCCCTAATTTTTGGGTTCACCCGCCGTAGAATACAATCGTCCTCCTTATTGTTATTGCTATAGGCGTATTTTATCAACCGGCCTGCATTGATTTTGAGGTAGGTATGTCAAATAATTACTGTTTATTTGGGGGGGGGGGTCTGATGGATTCCTGACTGCTGAATAGTTTACATAGTAATTAGGTAAATATTTCTTCATAATTATTTGTTCAATTAGTTATCGCAACTTTCTCACCGTTATTCCACACAAGATCGTATGACCTACAGTGAAGCCTATGGACGAAGTCGCCGCCTTGACAAGGTTATCTATCACACCTGGACACATTGCGCACTGCTCATGCTCTATCTACAAACTCGCTTATTGTATGAGGCTCATTGAAGCTTGATGATGGTCATGCTTCACTGAACCCTATAGTGTTGCTAAGATTATGTGACACCGTCATGGTTCTATCCTACAATTATTCAATTTTGCAGACAAATTGGATGATCATTCCAGTAACTACATTTTGCTACAAGCCTACAACTATCAGCAAACTCACCACTGCATTATACAAGTCATCCATCGGTGTAGAGTTTGTGATCCAAACTAGCGGTTCCAGTATTAACACCATATCAATGATCTGACCTCTCAAGATCCAACCAAGGTTGCAATCACTCCCAGGAGCGTAGATACACACATCTTTGAGGGGCCTGTAAACTGTTCGTATCTTTTTCTATTTTCCTGACTTCTGATTGCTCCTCCTCGAAAGTTAAACTTGCCCAAGTCTCTCGAAGCCATTGCCCCCGAGTACCAGCATTCCTCTGATCTGTTTGGCCTTTCTGTATTCTGGGCCCTGTTTCACAGAGAGTTACGATCAATCCTACGATCGATATGTATGAGCTGTTATCATTGCAATCAAACTTAATATCCATCGTAACTCTCTGTGAAACAGGGCCCTGATCACTTTCTATTTTGACCTCTCTATATTCCAACCTGAATTGTGCAGTCAAAACATTCAGACGAAAATACATTTGTTCAAATGGCTGAAAGTCACAGCACAGAGGTCACGTTATAGTTCCGCTCTAACCGCTTTGGTGGCAATATATAGAATTTGGAGAATACTGTTTTGTTTTGTTTTCAATATGGGAGCATCCCTCTATTCTGACCACATGGTTATGGTTGGAACAAAGGCAGTTGGAATACAGACAGAGTGGTCTGAACATGGGTCAATAGGCAGATTTTTACAAGGATTTTCCGTATTCGTTGAACGTAACTCTAATCCCTAACCTAATCCCTAATCCAAACAATGAATGCAATCGATTTCATTCAATGCAAACAGCCAATCACGGCAACCGCCCCCCAAACCAACCCCAGCCTGTACCACCAACCTGCTCTTGATGAATTCGAAGTGGACTAGACTAGACAGAGTTTTGCACCTCAATTTTGAACCAGCAGATTTAATTGGTGGCACTCACAGCCTTTTTCCAGCTGTGGGGCACTGGATTGCTTTTCCTACTCCATTGTACAAGCCGAGCATCAAGCATACAAGGACAGTAAGTCCCATTTTTTAAGTCTTTGGTACGAGTATAGGCCCGGTCACAGTGTAGCGACAATGATAACGATAACAATAAAATAAACATGGTCACACTATAACGATAAAAGCACACGATGTCGTTTGCTACGCAACGCTGACTGGCTGAGCTATTGAATGGACTGTGACGTCAAGTGTGAACATTCTCCTGATTGGTCTACAGTTTTATCATTATCAGATAAAAAAAAATCGCTATTGGAGCGATTCGCATTTTACCATTATGGTTATCGTTCATGTGTGACCGGTGCTATTGAATTTGTGTGTGAGCATTTTTTTTTCATCGTTATCGTTATCGCTAAAGTGTGACCGCGCCTTTAGACTGACCAGGATTTAAACCCCAGCAGGGTTAGGGCTGGCTCTGAAATTGCATGGCCCAATCATGCAATTTGAGCAAATAAATTAAATTGCTGTCACTTAATGTGGGAAGTGGCATATTTCTATTTTTTTACCCTTTAGGTTCATACAAATCACAATTTAGGGGTCCAAACTGCCCAAGAAGGTGTTAATGACTCTGAGACACCATCTAGCGCCAGCCCGAACCCCAGATCTCCCAGATTGGACAGAGACTAGGCCCAACTACCCTCAATGGTATACAGCACCTGGTTTCCTGGAATTTACATTTGTCCCAGAGCAAGGAAGTATAAAGTGATATGTTCTGAGGCTCACTGAGGCTACATTGGAAACTGGGCACAGCTATACTCTTACTATTTGCAATGGCAGGTTCCATAGGAACAACAAAACCTGCATGGTCTAGGGGCAGTGAATAGCACCATCGCCACCAACTTGGCTTGGAGTTCGTTGAAACTAGAAAAATATATTGAATGTCCTATTAGCTGACTTCATGTTACTCTATAGGGTAGGCCAAGTTTATCACGCCATAGTGGCGTCTATTTGTGCCCCCAGTAACATCACTTCGTTGAAACTGGAAATATTTATTGATAGTTCTATATGAGCTGACTCCATGTTACCCCATACAGTAGTAGGGAGTTTATCAAGCCATGGTGGCGTCTATTTGTGTCCCCAGTAACATCAATTTGTTGAAACTGGAAATATATATTGAATGCCCTATCAGCTGACTTCATGTTACTCCATAGGTTAGGGCGTTTATCACACCTTAGTGGCATCTATTTGTGTCCCCAGTAACATCAGTTTGTAGAAACTGGAAATATTTTGTGGATCTCCTATCAGCTGACTTCATGTTACTCCATACAGTAGGGAGTTTATTACGCCATATTGGCGTCTATTTGTGTCCCCAGTAACATGAAACATCACTTCATTGAAACTGGAAATATTTATTGAATGTTCTATATTAGCTGACTTCATGTTACTCTATAGGGTAGGTCAAGTTTATCACGTCATAGTGGCGTCTATTTGCGTCCCTAGTAATATCAGTTTGCTGAAACTGAAAATATATATTGAATGCCCTATTAGCTGACTTCATGTTACTCTATAGGTAGGTCAAGTTTATCACGCCATAGTGGCGTCTATTTGTGTCTCCAGTAACATACAAATATATTGACTGTCCTATCAGCTGACTCCATGTTACTCCATCGGGTAGGTCAAGTTTATCACGCCATATTGGCATCTATTTGCATGCTCGGTAACATCAGTTTGTTCAAAATGGACAAACATACTGAATGTCCTATCAGCTGACTTCATGTTACTCCATACAGTAGGGAGTTTATCACGCCATATTGGCGTCTATTTGCGTCCCCAGTAACATCACTTTGTTGAAACTGGAAATATTTATTGAACGTTCCATATGAGCTGACTCCACGTTACTCCATACAGCAGTGGGGAGTTAATCACGCCATGGTGGCGTCAATTTGCGTCAGACTCGGCAGGGCAAGCTTGATCTTCTTGCGGTACATCGGATCCTTCTGTATGGGGTTGTGTTCAAAGTAGACCGTCTGTATACCCGTGGCCGACTTGAGCTGGTCGATATCGGGCCAGGTGTCTAACTGATTGCTGTTGAACTGTAGGAGGGAGCAGACACCCAGAGAATTATGGGACATAACAGAGGTTAGAAGTCAGATGATAGGTGCGTCTGATTGCAATCTTGGTAAGCCAGTTTGCGCATTTGCCGTTCAGATGCAGAAACGTCAAAGCTCGAGTAACAAAAAAGAGGCCCACCTCAACGGCTTGAGAAGCTTGCCGTAATTTTTGTCAAATTTCCTTGCGAGGACAGCGAGCGAGCACACACAGCCTATTATGGATTTGGTGACGAATATGAAGTAAACTAACACAGCCCTCCCAAACCACTGACATCCCCAACGTTATTGTTACTACACCTGTAGTAAATACGGGAAGGTAAGACGCACGCAACTGTCATCAACAGGTCGACCAATGGGATGCACAGGACTGTCATTTGGCACTGTTGCAAACTGTTAATGACATTTGCGAGTGTCTTATCTTTCCGTAGTTATTGGTAATAGCAATATACCATTGGGGATGTCTGTGTCCCGAACTGAGAGTGATTCAAGGTTGTATTTCTTCCTGGTTATATCGGTGTCATTTTCTGTTTACTCACCATGCATGCACAATGGCAGGTAGGTGGAAACTACATGAATCTTGATTTGGGTTGAGTTAAGCGAGTTACAAACGTATCTAGGTTTTAACACGACATCCTGTAATCATCTGGTTAAACTGGCAGCGCCCATTGTCTTTTTTTCAGTTGTGGGGCACTGGAATGTTTTCCCGTACACATAACACATAGGCGTTTTTTTTTTCTTCATGTCGTTGTCATGACCGACCCAACATAGGGACCTCCATTTTGTTAGTTCCGTTGCTCTGCCACTTGACCATGGCACGGAGACCTGGCATGACAAAGAGGTTGGGGATGCCACAGAATGTTAGACACAAACTCTATATATGGGTTCAGTGAGGTGTGACGATGTTACGCTTCACTAATTCCTACACCTGTAGTGTGCCTAACATTTGGCGGCATCCCTATACTGTAAAGGTAGGTTGACAGCGACCACTAATAAACTCTTGAGGGCCGGTCACACTGCAACGATATTGTATCGTACTCCGATCCAATTTTTCCGATTCATAGTTCACGAATGCCAATCCTTGATTATTATGGCAAATTCCCCGAACCACAATGAAAAAGGACCTGATTCGCTATTTATGAAACCCACCCAATGTAGGATCACCTTAAGTTATTCACTCAGCTTCTTTTTACCAGAGAGCTATCTGATTTATCAATTGATTTTTATAGCTTTTCGATATGACGTCACTTGAGAATGTGGCTTGTTGAGACACATCTGATTTCGAGAAGGTACTCAAGTGCTGCACAAGCCTATACGACATTTATTACCACATACCTCATTATTTTGCCTAAAACGAGAAGAATCATGTCGAAATCCGATAAAAAATTGTTTTAATTAGACCGTCCCTCAAATGTCACCACTGGTGATTGGGAACCTCCAGGCAAGAAGTACTGTAAGATCATGTTTAATGACACACAAACACAATTGTGTCATATAGTGTCATCACGTTAAATCTGTAACAAGACCCTTTCAATTGCCTCCTATGACAGGCAGTGAATACCTGGGCCTATTCTAGCACCCCCAGGGAAGGGGGGGGGGCTAGAAGGTGCAGCCCATTCGTGAATGTAGGACTGACTAAAGAAAGCGGAGGAGGCAACAAATATGATAAGCACAACACGTTGATGACAGGGTTATAGCTAGCCAAATTGTTATGCTGGCGGAAATTTCTTACAATTTCAATCAATTTACTAATTCAGTTGACAATACAGGCATTTGACAGCTGTTTTGAGGAGAAAAATGACGAATTTGTAATTCCAGTGCCAGTTGGTAAGACCTGAAACAGATGTAAGTGCCGGTTGTTCATGCTGAGTACTGGTTACCACCGACCGGCACCGACCAGCGTAGCTAGAACCCTGGCTGAGTGATGAGGTATGACTGTCACAGTTTCCATGTATTTGATAAATAGTCAAGTTGACTTTTTATGTTTTATTTAGGAATAATTAAATTAACTGTGGCTTATCTACAAGTTACACTGTTACAGGCTGAAACACCAGAGACGTAAGCGAGAAGCAATTGCATTTTCTGTGGTTATGAACCAAACACAGTAGGCAGCGAAACCGCTCGCAGCTCACTTGAAACACAGGGTTTCAAAACAGGGCTGAACCTATAGTTTCACGAGGCTGTCCTATACATTATTCCTATACAAACATACAGTACAGTATACAGCCCCCA
Source organism: Psolus chitonoides (assembly GCA_027564615.1). Taxonomy (NCBI): domain Eukaryota; kingdom Metazoa; phylum Echinodermata; class Holothuroidea; order Dendrochirotida; family Psolidae; genus Psolus; species Psolus chitonoides. The sequence goes on from JAODUJ010332886.1 coordinate 22,386, forward strand.
AAAATTGAAGCCAAACTGGTCCTTACCCAAAATTCTTCAAGTAGAGTTAGTTGTAATAAGTTCTGCAGCCTCTTGATTTGGTTCCGTGCGAGGTCTAGGGTTGTTAATTTCACCTGGCGATGAAAGAAGAGAGAAAATGTTACTTCAGGTCTCAAAACAAAATAAAGGGGACAATTGCATTGAATTGTGAGACAATGTAATAAATGACTCATCAACATAGTTATAGTTAGATACTGTTGTAGACCTCAATTTTCAGCCAATGAAAGAATTGAGAAATGTTACTTTAGGTCTTAAAACAAACTAAAAAGGAAAAATTGCAATAACATGTACGTGAGACAATGTCAAATGATACATCAACACAGCTGGAAGAGATGAAGAGAGAGATACAGTATGCCACTTTTAATGGGTCTTGAAACAAAATCGAAGGGGATGATTGCAAGAACTTGGTAGGTGATGTCAAATGACACACCAGCACAATTACCAATGAGAGAAGAGAGAAAATGTTACTTTAGGTCACAAAATGAAAGAGGAAAATTGTGATAACTTAATACATGATACACCAATACAGTTACCGTAGACACTGGTTTATGCCTCAATTTTCAACCTTCTGGTTAAACTAGCATTGCCTAGGCACTTATCATTATTTCTCCTACTTCATTCATCATGTGGAGCACCAACACATACAATAGCAGTATGGTTGCATTGTTGACCAAGCAAAGATTACTCCTCAGAGAAGAATTTTACGATTTCTCATCGGGGACTGAACCCGGGCCACCCAGCAAGGAAGAGAATGCACCGACCACTCTGTCGGTCTGGCTAAGGGCACATCAACTAGGGGGCTGTATGCATTTTGGGCCAGGATTAGCGCTGGCTCTTAAATTTTTGGTTTCAATCATGCGATTTCAGTGCATAAATCGATGAAGTACTGTCATTTTTATATGGGAAAAGAGTCATGTTTTCCTCCTTTTTGACCCTTCTAGAACACACACAATTATGAATTTAGGTCCAAATTGCCCAAAAAGGTGTCCCTGATACCCCTTGCATTGCTAACCCTGATGTTGGCCTCCCAACTTTTGACAAAACAATTGCAGAACTACAAATAATCATGACAAATATGCTGTCCAATGATTCTGAGCTAACAAGGTGAAGTCTTGGTCTTGGTTGGAATGCTGGCCAACATTCCACTAGGAACCAAGCGGCCAGGATCTGGGATACGCATGCGCCAGTGCAAGATGTCAATCATGCCAAGGAGCCATATCTTCCGGCAGGGCCGATTTGAATCGATGGCTGTCTTCAATTGTGACCAGGGAGTCTGGTAGGGCATTCCACTCTTTGATTGTTTTTTGGCAAAAAAGAAAATTTGTAACAATTTTGTCAACAGAAGGTATCATAATAAAATGCTCTGCTATTGGTATGTCGTGAGGGCCGATCGTTCGGATGAGTGAGTTTTCCAATAGGAATGGATAGGGGATCATTGATTGCCTCATGAAATGTAGTAAGTATACTAATCATGCGTTGATTGGAGAGAGAATCCAATAGCATGTCAGTGACAGCACCTGGGGTTCTGGACCGAAAATCATTGAAACAAAATCTGGCTGCTCTCCATTGTACAGCCTCTAGTTTATTAATGAGAATTTGTGTATGAGGATCCCATACACTAGACGAGTACTCTAGTGGATGAGTTTAATGTCATCTGAACACATGCATGTTTTGCAGTGTCTTCTTTAGAAGAGGATGAACATTCAAATGCTTACAGCTGCCCCAAGACCTGACCGTTGTTAGTGAGGATGGGTTTGCTCGCCAATAGATCACATTGATTGTTGTTGCTTGGAACCCCCAATCTTCAACATACAGTTGCACCCTCGTGTTTGTTTTTATTTTATTTTTTCTGGAATACTTGCCAGACAGAGGATCAAACCAATTCAAGGCGAGGGTGCAGACCAAGATCCTGCACTTATTGTCAGCTGCAAATCCTTCACCAGGTACACGGAATAAGGCAATGCCTCTTTTGCGGTACCTCAATGTGAAGGTGGGGGTAATTGAACGCAGACAGCAACTTGTAAAATGCCTCCCCCTTGTCTTCCCCTGCTCCAGTCTCTCTGGCTGAGTGCCCAGCGAGAAGGCAACAGGTACCAGTCTTTGGTATGACCTGACCGAGATTCAAACCCCGGGTAGAAAGCTGACGCATGCACAACTGTGCTATGAAGTGTCTTTACAATATTAGACATAACGAGGCTCCTCCTTTCATTAAATCTCACAATATAGTTCCAGGGTGTAATTACACGCAGACGGCAACTTGTAAATTGCCTACCCCTTGTCTTTCCCTGCTCCAGTCCAGTCTCTCATGCTGAGTGCCCAGCAAGAAGGCAACAGGTACCAAGTCTTTGGTATGACCTGACCGGAATTCGAATTCTGGCCTATCGGATGGAAAGCTAATGCACGCACAGCTGTGCTATGAAGTATCTAGTTTACAATATTCAACATCACAAGGCTTTTCCTTCAATTGAATCTCACAATCTAGTCCCAAGGGCATAAATATGTGTGTGTGGAACCCCCATGTTGAAACAAAATGTTGTCTCTGAGCGCCGAATATTCAGTTTGAAGACCCAAATTTGGTCCCCAGAGCAACAAATAAACCGCGACCGCAAACAGAGCCCTCGGATCCTGCTGCTTCGAGGAACTGTACCAAGTGGAAGAGTTTTGTGAAAGCTGCCATGAACCATCTTACCCACCCACTGTTGTGGACTAATTCAGATGTGAAACAGGATAATGATGATGATGATTTCATACAGGGCCACATCATAACAATTATATAACACTACCACCCCAGGGTCAATTTACCAGCTGAAAACTTTTACTTACGTTTTTATCGAGATTTTCGATAACTTCGACCCTATTGTGGCTGAGGTACAACTCCTCAAGGTTTCCCAGCCCCTCTAAATTCTCAATCTTCGTTATTCTGTTACTCTGCAAGGCAAAAATGGAAAACATTTGCAAGCATTTTTATGTTCAATTTCACAAATTTAAAAAGAAAAGCTCATCAATGCCTATGTCCTAAAGATGAAAACAACATACACACTTCCCATTAGGCAGAGACAACTGTTTTCCATTCTGTAAACTTACTTAGAAAAGGAAATTTGATAAATCCACTCTACACCATTTCAATAACAGATCTTGCAAAACCAGAATACAACATTACATAGAATTTAGAAAACCGGGAATTGTCGTCTTTGCCATTAAAGGCCAAAGGTCATATACTTAACTTCGGCTATTCTGGTACGGGTACCTTCTATTCAGTACTTTAAGGAAATCCAAAACTCAGACGGAATTTCAGCCAATACGTGTGTGAAAATAAGACACATTTGTTATTGCACAATACGTTGTGATGTCGAGGGGGAAACCGGGGAACCTGTGTAATACTAGGTCAATGCAAACACATACTTTTGAAATCTCTGTAGCAAACAAATTTAGAATAGGATCTAAATTGAAACCTGCAAAATTGTTCAAAAGATATGAAAGAACAAATACATTAACTTCGTTTGTAATTGCTATCTTCCGTCTTTCTCTTATCACGGTTCAAAATTGCAGCATTTCCTTTGTCCAGCCTTCACATCATTCCCCCCATGATGTCACAATGACGGTGGGATTCTTCAAAATTGTAAATCAAAATATCTCAGTAAGACAACATCCTAGAACCACCAAATTTGGGGTATGGGGTTTTGAAATATGTTTTTTTTATATCTGTGCCATGTTAAAGAAAATCTGTTACATGACCCTTGATCTTTGAGGCACCTTGACAAAAGCCGGCTGCAACTGCCTTTATAGCCTTGCAACAGCCAAGCTGTGTTAGACTTACTTCTCCATATTTTATTAGATGGTCTAATACAAACAGCGAGTTTATCCTACTGGCACCAAACCGGCTGGAAGACCAGTCCTTCACTACAAAGATGTGCCCAGTTATTTATTGATCTCCCTATCGCCATAAGGTCTGCATATAATAATGTGAATGCTTTTAAATCAAAGCTCAAAACACATCTCTTTGTTAGGGCTTTTTCACATGGCTTTGCTGCCTTCATAGCGCTGGTATGGTGTGTTTTTCTGTATATTGTATGGTTCCTTTCCTCTCTGTTTCTCTCTTTGGTTTGTAAAGCGCATTGGTACTGTTAGTCATATTGCGCTATATAAATACTACATATTGTTACATATTGTTATGTGTGTAGACGTGATATAAAGACAGGTGGCATCGTATTGACCCGACACACTGGAAACTTGCAGATCTGCAGACCGAAGCAAGTCAAGACTTGTTGTCATCTTGTCATACCAGGAGTTCAAATGAGTGAGAGAAGATGAGAGGAGAGAGCACTAATGGCAGAATCAGCTCCCACATCGCCATTTGTCAATTTTACCTGTAGCAACCGTAACAGAGCCTGCTGTTCCAGAAGCGGCCTGCTCAGTCACAGCAGGCGCTGTAACTCTACAATAGACTGACCCAAGAGCTTTATACTGCATTGTCTTGTGAGACCAACAGGGGGTCCCATGATCATCATTACTCATCCACTTCTAATGTACAATTTTTGCAGCTGTGGGACACTGGAACAGCTTAAATTCATCCATCCCAGGTTCTAAATTGTTACCTCGCTTTAAAGAATCACTGAAGGCTTTCCTAATTGATAGTCGTAATAAGTGGAAATAATTTGTTTGGTTCTCAACTTTTGGAGGGGGGGGGGATGGGAGGTTTCTGGGTTGTGTGTTGTAAATATGTTCTCTTTTTCTAGGTGGCCTAACCTAAATATTAAGCTTTGCTTTTGTTAGGTTTCCTTCACGTACTTACATACTTGTTTTATTTGCATACTGCTTATTGATTTTCCTGTTTCATTCATATTGTCAAATGTATTGCTTCTGGTTCATAATTGTGAAAATAAAGATTTCAGATTTCAGACTGTTTTCCCTATTCCGTTGCCTATGTAGAGCACAATATGAAACAAAAGAAGCCTTCATTTTAAAGTCTTTGGTATGACCTAAGTCCCGGCAATCTAACGGTCCTATACTGAGTTGACGCATGCACGTAAAACGCCTGAGATACTCGATATGTTCTGCAGCTGCGCAAAGCTACGTGCAGGAAATGTAAGACCAAACATTTGTATGAGACGCGATGCCTAGAAATGTCCCCTGAAATGTCCCTGTGGTATGTACGCCCAGAGCAACACAAATTAGTCGAACAAGTTGGTTGAACTAGGTAACACACAAACTGCAATGGCCAGTCGATCAGTACCATGGGGACATTTCCCAAATAGCATCATCATGAGGAGATTTTCGTGCTGAAGCTATCTCGCTAGTCTGAATAAACCTAATGGCCAATAAAATACCACAGAGTGACTACTGGCAGCAATAGACCTGTCAATAGCCCAGTGAAGGAAAACACTGGAACTAGTAGCCTAAACAGGTGTCATTATCAGGCTGCCTCACAATTGTGATAAGTGATTGATGATTATTAGACCCTGGGGGGAGCCCAGGGTGGTGTGGAGGGCTGCAAATGTGGTTTTCTCTATCGTAGCGGTGCCTTTGATGTTGTACTGTACGATTAGAAATTTCAATATTTTACCGAGCTAATAGTGGCATGATTGCCTCTCTAGTTATTATAATACCTCGATGGTATGACCCGACCAGTGAATCAGACAAACCCTAAAATTATGTAGATGTAGCCTATGTGGGCAGGGGTGAGTGAGATTGCCTACCTGAATACTGAGCAGTTTGAGCCTCTTCAGCTGGCCGAGATTCTCCAGTCGTTCAATCTTGTTCTTGCCGACAAAGAGACTTTCTAGGTTCGTCAGGGCATCAAGATTCTCTAGTTTCTGTGATGAATTGAAAAAACAAAAGGAAAGGGTGAGATACCATGGATGGTAGTGTGATGTGTAGTGGAATCCAGTACCCACAGTGTGGTAGTAAAGGCCCTAACCAATATGCCAGGCAAACAAAGGCCTATAAGGGCCCGCTCGAAAGCAAATATTATGAGAGTAGCAGTGCCAGCAGTCAGCAAAATGTTCCAGCGACGATTGGCAAGACTCGCTAAAATTAAAAGGTACTCCACCAAAGGAAAAGAAGCGAATTTTCTCACGGATCGCTGTCACTCTATGAAATACTGTGGCCGCTTAGCCCAGCAGTGCTGGGACAATGACACATGCACAGGAGCTGTCTCCAAACTGGCTTTGTCTTGACGGTTGATCCTGTAAGCAGGCCAGGCACACACTCTTTCTGTTTACCCAGAGGCCGAAGAGTAGCATGGTGGACCATCGATTTGCACACCTAGCACTCGCACTGTTGTGATTTCTTCAATAAAGCCCAGATGTAAAAAGTAATACAACCATCAAAATCATGCTCCTTAAAACTGCAGAAAATCTAAGGAAATTGTGGAAAGAACAACAAAATCAGTAATTCGGGGTAAAAGTATCATCAATTTGCGCACTCACGTAGGATTCGATTGAACCTGTCGCAAAATCGGGACAATTCTCTTAAGAATTTACTCTGTAGATCCATGAAGACAATTATCTTCTACAACACAGACTGTGCACTATTGCTATTGACAATAAGTCAACAATTACAGTCACAGAGGCTAAAAGTAATTTGCCGATTTTCATAGTTGGGCTAACAGCCTAGGCTGTGGATTTAGTGTTGCTACGTATTGGCCACGTGCGCAAATTGAGGTGCCTTCATGATACTCCGGCTTTCATGAGCACCACTGCTGGGGATTGGTCAAGTGTGACTGTGGTTTACGTAATGCACACAGTGGAGCGGGTTATTGGGGACAACTAGGGCACCCTAGGGCGCTCGCTGCACACACCGCTTACAGTTATCCCCTGTATCATGGAAAAGATCCATATCCTCCCACGTTAGAGGGTTAGAGACTAGTAAATGTTTGGTTGATATTTAAATGATATTTATTCCTTTGCAGTGCCTTTAAGTATGTTTTCACAGTGAGCTGTATCAACTTTTTGTATGTTAACGTTATACCAAGGGCGCAGCCACTGGGGGGTCGGGGGGGGGTCGTGACACCCCAACTTTTGGGAAGTCCTCCATACATAATGTTTTTTCCACACACAAAACGTTTCTTGTGACTGCCTTGGACCCCCCCCCCCAACTTTCAGCCAGTGGTTGCGCCCTTGCGTTATACCATTGACTCCAACGTCTCTAGAATACTGCCACAAAAAATGTTGCGAAATCACACAGATCAGTTCACATTCCACCAATTCTAATATCTCAATTGGCTTACAGTTCACTGAGTTCAGTACCAATATAATATAAAATCCTGTGCAATACATTCCGTGCTGTAGAGACCGGTCTACCTCTCACAAATTCTGTGTCAAAGGTCACAATCTCGTCCATCTTGATCCCAACACCAGCATCTCCTAGAAGTTGGGATTTAGGATTATGATTTAGGATTTATATTACCTTATTCATCTTGCAGCTGAGGGGTGCCTTCACAATCTGCACGCACGGAGCGCCGCGGAACAGATACAGCATGTGCGCTGAACCGTGTCTCATTAACCCTCGGCCCTCCGCAGCAAGATCCCGAAGACTTCCGAATTATGCAGAGGCCCTTCGAACACAAAGAAATAATCCACTTCGGTGCAACAAAAGAATCTCTCACTATGCCGAGTACAGCCAAACTGATATCGATTTTTTGATAAGTTGAGGAAGCTATTTAGGCTAGTCAGTTTATTGGAGACATCGTCGGTTCTGAGTGTTACGGTTTAAAATTTAATTTTAAAAATGTTACGGTATCGAACGATATGAAATTATTATTCAAGCCACCTCTTAATTTGCCAATGAATTACGCGCCCTCCGCTGACCGAGATCAATGGAAGATCGTACAGGGAAACCTCCACACACAAGCTAATACGTTGTCACCGTACCGAGTCGCGGCGACAATTCTCGACACAAACAACTGTTAGAGTAACACCAAAGCCTAGTTTATTGGTTGTCTGATTATAATCTGGCTATTGTTGATGGTCATTGGCCTGTAGCTATTGTCAGCGTCTTAAGCTCTCCTATTCAGGCGTGACTTCTATTGATCGTTCACACAAAAGACCATCGCTATCGCCTATAAGCTGTTCTATTCAGGCCAGACTCACGCACACAGAAGGCCTCTTGCAAGCTGCCTATTTAAAACTCGGGAAGTCTTCGGCCGTTACTCAGTGACGTCATTCAGAATATTCATAGATTTCCGAGTTAATGACCTTCCGCGGCGCTCCGTGCGTGCAGATTGTGATGGCACCCCTAAGAGCTGAATTGCATGAATATTACAATATAAAATCATCAATAAATATTGTAACAAAATACTCAAAATATACAACTTTAAAACAAAATACATGTAGGCCCCAAAACCAGACAACTACAACGGAGGCAAGAGGGAGGCATACTACACATGAATGAGGCATTTGGTGAGAAAGGGGATTGAAATATGGTACCGCCTCTTAGTTCTGCAACTTTGGTTCAAAGTTCCATGTTCCTGCACTTTGACATACGGGGCTGTGCCCTCTCCCGCAGTGGATCAGCCTACCAGTCGGCCTACGATCCCTCCGATCGTTGAACACCTCCAATGAACACCTTAAAACTCATCTATTTCTATTGTATTATAATTGATCGTCTTTTGCTCCATTGTCCCGGCAGCGCATTGTGCATATTTTGTTCTGGATGCTACGCTTTATCAGACTTATTATTATTATTACCATGTATGTGGAGCAAAACAATCAAAAGGAGGCGCATAAACTGGCTTGGACATCTTTGCAGACTGCCTGAAGAAGCCCCTGCACGTCAAGCACTTGATGAATGCAAGAGAAAAATGAGAAGACCTGTTGGAAGACCCAAGCTAACCTGGATGTCACAAGTCAGCAAGGAAACACCACCAGATTATGGGACACTGGCCAATGATCTAAAAGCCTGGAAATCAATGATCGCACGCGCAATGGCAACCTAGCCGGAAAGTGACCAACATATGACGGGCCTTACCCTAATTCGGTTATCGCCCAGTTCCAACATTGTGAGCTGACTGAAGTGGCCGAGGTTTTCTATCTTTGAGATCTTGTTTTGCACCAGGAAGAGCTTTACCACCTTGACCAGGACTCCTAGATTCTCCACCCTCTGAATCTTGTTGAAAGACAGGTCTCATTGCCTGACATGTAGTGAGAAGGAAAAGTAAAGGTGAGTGGGGTGCATAAAGCATATGGCATATTCTACAGTAATGGGGGTCCAAAGATAAATTGAAATATAAACACCTCATAAAATGAGTCTGAAGAAAAGAGCTACATTGGCAAACATGTTATGCGTTATGATAGAATAAATAACCATTCCTCATTTTCATTCAAGATTATGAAATTGTGGGGGTAAACGCTACCAAAATGTGACAAACAGGGATGCTACTCCCACTAACTTATAGGAGGGTTATATTCAAGGAATAGCAGAGGTATTGAATAAAATTGTTGAGCTTATACATGATATTTATTGATTTGGATGTGTAAGGATACAATAGATACAATTAATCAGTTGAATAATTTCATAGTCTGTACGGGCTATCTGAATTTAAGTGCTAAATGAATGCTGTCCACTTATGAAAAAATTACAAGTTGGGATAATTCCTTAATGTGGTGATCTATAATGATTAGTCATGTTTGGTTATGAACTAGGAGTGAAATGACCAATACTAACCAACAAATCTCAAATGCTGTGAACCTGTTCATTAAAATAAGCTAAATCGAATGTTGCTATTGTAACTTCTGTCCACTTTGAGTGTTACAATAGCAACAATTTATGTTATTGATCATTCTTCGTATACAGTGCTTCCCTGGAATATTTTATAACATTGCACATGTTACCTCTAATTTAGTAACTTGGCCGAGATTAAGCAGCTTTACTCTATACTTGGCTATGAAATTGAACTTTTAGTGATGTCCGTCCCCTAGAAGTTACAATAGCAACAAGATACTGTACAATAGCAACAAACAGTTTTATAGTAATTGCGCATGCAATATTGAAAAACTTTATATCGTTACACAACAGATTAATCGATTAATCTTTAATCGGGCACAGCCCTACTACAAAGTCAGTGCATGTTACGTATTGACTTGTAACACCAGGACGCCCTCAATTTGGACACAGGGATTGTACTACGCAAGACAATTTGTCTG
>JAODUJ010332887.1:0-22789 GCA_027564615.1 Psolus chitonoides
ATGACGCTGCAGTGGTTTCGTGCCAGGTCAATGGCGTGGAGAACAATGCGTGTGTCCGCTTCCTCTTGCGATGAAAACAGATGAGGTACTGTTGCCACTCTAGTCTTCGTGATGGACTTGATTGTCTCGCCATCGGCAAATCCTCCAGCAAGGATAATGAATTTGTTATGTTTCAAATGAGTCGGTGCACTGCTAACGATTGACTCACACACAAAAGCAGCAAGGGCGGCTTCGTTTGCTGATCCCTTCATGAAGATTCGGTAGTTTGGCACTTCACGAGCTCCAGTGATGTGATGACTTGGAGTGGACTCACGAGCACCCCTGCGTTGGCGCTCCATCTGTTTTGTTGAGTCTTCTTTGTCGTACCTGTCGAACACAACGGCAACAATGTCAACTCCTTGGTCGTCTTGTACCATCATCATTGAAGATTGCTGGGGTTACAGAGGCAAGTTCATGTTCCAGGACTAGTTTCAGGTCAATGTCAGCAAACGACGATACAAGACCTCAGTGCAGCACATCAACTTCTTCTGCTTGTCTGAAGGTAGGGTTTTCCTCATGTCTGCGAAGGTATGGATCTTTAGTCTTAGTTGCGGGTCCCAAACAACTGGCAGATTTGCTGACCCCTGCCCCATTCTACCTCTCCACAAAATTTGGGAGAAATCGAACATACGGTTTCCGAGAAACGTTCCAAAAACCCATAAAATCGGACACACACATGCACACGCACACACACACACACACACACACACACTAACACACGAAAAGTGCTAACACACGGACAGTCTTTTGGTCATACCCCCTTACTGGAACCTCCAGACCCTAAAGTCATTCCACCATGGGGTACCCCTGAGGTGTCGCTACTCACCCCTCATAGTCATCACCATGGCAACCATTGCTATTGTGGTGAATTAGTCTAATATATAGGTGTACTAGCAAATCAACTACAATATCTCATCTGCCCCTCCGGGGCGATGAGATAATAATACCCCTGTGGTAGATTTTAGTTGTGAGAATAAAAATAGCGTATACGTCTGGGAAATATTTCAGGCCTTGTTAAAGGCGGAAATTGCCGGTCTCGGAAATGAGACCGTTCTGGAGGCCGTACACATATAGTGTGTATAACTCGTTAGGAGACCGACCTCTGCTCCGGATCCACCGGTCTCTACCACAACACTGTTCTACGAAATAGCATGACGTTTTTAGCTGCGGAAGAGCAGCTCAAGCAGTCACAATGTCTCTCCGTCCGTTCGTCCGTTCGTCCGTTCAGCCGTTCGGCCGTTCGTCCGTTCGTCACGTTCACTCATAACTTCTGAACTGTACATGCTATAAGGTTGAAACTTGGCGGGTGGGTGCGGCTCGCCGCTAGCCAGGGGGGGTTGCATTCTCATTTGCCTGGTGTGCTTAGATTTTATTTAAATCCAATTAATTACCCAATTAATCTCTCCCACAGTCATCCCTATTGAGGTCTCTGTGAGAGAGATGTTTACATTTAACTCCCTACTGTCCACAGAGCTCCTGCAGAGAGCAGGGGATCTGGTCATAAATCTGTCATCACCTCTCCATCAGCCAAGATCCTGCAGTGGGGTTTGGAGATACACCCTATAGGCCTATACTGAACTGTCTGATAATAGAACTTGGAATTCCCTGACAAGAGTGTTTTCACATTTTCACCAATTTGTACCAGCATGAGCTGTTTGCTATGTTCACTCATAACTTCTGAACCGTACATGCTATAAGGTTGAAACTTGGTAGGATGCATTGAGTGTGCAAGTCCTTTTATCATGATACATTTTGAGCATGGTATATGTTAATTAGATAGGCTAATTTGCATAAATTACGCTAAATTCTCAACATTGATGGATTGACCTGAAAATTGGTACATATAGTAAACATTACGCGGCAAAAATGTTGGAGGTCATTCAAAGGTCATCCGGGGTCATTACAGGTCAAATTACTAAACAGTGTCGTATCCAAACGAAACTTGGTACATGTAGTAAACATGAGGTGGCGAAAATGTTGAAGGTCATTTCAAGGTCGTCAGAGGTCAAATTATTAACATCGTTTTATCGGAACGAAACTTGGTACATGTAGTAAACATGAGGTTGCGAAAATGTTGGAGATCATTTCAGGGTCATCAGAGGTCATTGAAGGTCAAGTAACTCAACATTGTTGTATCTAAATGAAACTTAGTACATGTAATAAACATAGGGTGGCAAAAATGCTGAAGGTCATTTCAAGGTCATTAAAGGTCAAATCCCTCAATCTGCCCGCAGCTACCGAGACGTTTCCGATCGCGCTTGTTATGGTGTAGTTCATTTTCGGGCACAGACAGACACGCGCTGCCTCAAGGTGTATAATACTTCTTTAGTAGTCCATGAGCCAGACCCTGAAATTTTGGCATTTGGTATCACTTTGAGGGACTAATTCTCAGTATGACTTTTAGGTACATCAATGTTTCTAGTATCTGAAAATGCATTCTGGACATTCCAGATCAGTAGCTTTCAGTCCGGACGCCATCTTTAAAAATGGCTGCCGTTTTCAAATTTTTACTGATCTATTACCTGTGTTTGTGTGATGGTTATCATTCATTCTCCTCGTCTCATTCTACAACATAATTTTCACCCCAATGCATTCAGAGATATTATGCGAATGTGATCCAAGAAGTTTGGAATGCCTAATTTGCATAAATCCAAGATGGCCGACGATTCTCCACATTTCCATATATTGACTGAAAACTACCTATGAGTATGCTTGAAAATTATGCCCGAGGACTTTTGTAGTCAGCTTATCTCAAATGGTATCCAGTAATCACTGGCGTGGGCAGGGGAGCCCGTGGGGGGAGGGGTGGCATGCCCCCTGTTTATCCCTGACCAAAAAAATACAACAGTAAAAAAGTATGTACGCCGGCCTGGCGTAGCCTGGCCCTGGGCACTTCGAGGGTCCTACTGTATGAATAATGAAAATAATCGCACGGGCGTAGGAAGCGCGGGGGATGGGGGGGGGGGGGGGGGGGGGTGTCGGCCTCCAATTCGAAAATGCGGGAGTCTGAAGTACCCTTCACCCCCAACCACTCTTCAGGGGGGAAAACCGATTTATTTCTGCTGCTTTTGTTGGTGTGGACATATGTCACCTTCAGCAATCCGTGGAGTTTGTACGTTGCTTTGAAAGCCAACGGTAATGACTTCTGCATTAAGACTTTACACCCTCAGTCTACATAAACCGCGTTTCACAAGTCAAGGCCAGGTGAGAAGCTTACTGAACAAAAGGCATGACTTATTGAATGAGGTAATCAGAAGACGCCATCATCACGGGAATAGCTGAGCGTCTTGAAGATAAAAGGGATGAGAAAATGAGAAATAATGAGACCCCGTGCCATTCATTGAAGTTACTGAGCAGTCAACGAGCTCGTTATCGGGATTATACACGACGACCAAGAGCGGTTCAAATGTCAACAGAAATAAGAGAGGCAGATGACCAATATCAGGCCCTAGAGAAGCTCGACGTCCTCGAGTATATCTGCAACGATGTTTTCCAGAGTTTTCCAAGAATAATCCCACACGTCGACATCACGTACATGGTTGCGATTTCATTGGCCTCTGCAGGCATTGAGGATGTCCATATCTCCACTAAGAAAAATTTGAAGCGCAACTTGATAGCGGAGTTCTGAGTCTCTCACATTCTTCACTGAAAATAACCTTGTCTATCTGATGCCAGATAACTTAACACAGGAGACGTTGGCCATCAGATACATACAGATGGAATCGAAGGTGAAAGCGCTTGAGCAAGGAAACACAGATGAAGACATAACCGGAGTAGCTCTTTCGATCCGAGGAGACATCAAGTGTAGACCTGACCACAATGAATGGCATCGGGGATGTTCCACCGTCCCTCCGAGCGTTTCTGAAAGCATTGCTCTGTGGAAACACAGACAGCGCAACCAGGAACAACAGGCTGGCATGGACGATAGCAATGGACATTGGTGCTGTGAAGACATCCAAGCACCTGTTACTGCCTTGGGTCATCATTCATCAAAACACTCGCAGGCAATGTGGAGGTGATCAAAATCCTGAACCGACCCGGCCATGGATGCTGATACTCAGTCCTATAGAGGAGATTGACACTGCTCTGTGCATTGACAGAATGGAAACCATTGGAATTGATGATGTTCCTCTTCATTCGAATGTACACCAGTCCGTCCCAACAGTCTTGGCGTTCGACAACATCGACAGACAAGAGGAATCCCTGAGTGGAGCAAGTACAACCCACAGTGTGAATGGAATCGCTGTCCAGCCGAAGTCAATATCCTATGCAGCACCCAAACCTCCCTCTGGTGTATCGAAAGCAGATAAGGAACGATCGATCAACCCGCCTGGAAACATACTTCCCCCTGAAGTCAAACCAGCTGGTTTGCTAGAAATATTGACTGCTGCCGCACTCACTGCACATCGGAAGAACCTCACGTGGGTGTTGACATGCTTGCAAGACATATCTGGCCAAAATGTAAGTTCATGGACAGGTTACAACATCATGGCAAGAGACCCCACAGAGGTGGAAAAGGATGTTGTGGACTACTTACCTACTATCAATGCTCCCGCAACAGAGTTGTCTACCATTCAAGAAATTATGCGCAACACTCTACGAATCATGTTGTTGCTACATCTTGAAAACATTGCAGTTGTATTCGACCAAGCCCTCTTCGCTGAAGCAACTGAAATAGGCTGAAAACACCCCGAAACATATGGGAAGATCGTGTTCATGATGGGCAATTTTCATACAATCTGTAACTTCATGTCGTGCATCGGAAGAATGTTTGGGGGTGCGGGGCTCCGCTATCTTGCAGTAGAGGCTGAGGTCATCGCCGAGGGATCTATGACTAAGGTTCTTGGAGCCAAGCAGTACAACCGCGCCGTTCGACTCCACGAACTGGTATACGAAGCGTTGTTGCGCCTGGCCTGGCGAGGGTTCCAGACCTGGCTGGAATCGAATCATCCTACGGATGTATGCAAATTGAGCAGTTTGAGGGAGGCCCTACTCAGCATTCGCGAGAACATCTGTCATGAAACTGTGAGCACTGCGATGGGGGAACGGCTCCTGTTCAGATATCCTGGATTTTTTTAAGACCTTTCTTGGTGTGATGCGCCAAAACCATGGTCAGTTAGCGCAATTCTAGATGATGTATGTCGACCTGGTGGGAATATTGCTGAGGCTCCTTCGGGCTGATATGGTGGGTGACTGGCATCTCCACCGAGCATGTGTGAGACGAGTGATCCCATGGTGCTCCGCTCTGGATAAAATAAACTATGCCAGATACCTCCCAGTGTACTCCGCCCAGATGACTAATCTTGAGGGAACCTGCCCTGAGGTCTAGCACCATTCTCGGAGACGTTACTTTTCCGTCCCGGTGAAAAGTGGCAACCCGTTCGCCCGGATACCAGTTGATCAAACTACAGAGGAGACTGCCAACAAGGACACCCAAACCTCGGGAGGAACACGAGGGTTCAGTGTCAAGCCTGGTACAGTAGCTCGTTACTATCTGCCATCGGAGCATCGTGCAGATGCCTTGACACAACTACGTGAGATGATACACCTGAACAGTTAGCCCAGTCTACATGGCCACGACCTAGCTGATACTCGCATTCAGAAAGACGACTCTACTGGAGAAGGACTGGGTCAATCCGTTTGGACCAAATCCATCAGACCTGATCAGTATTTCTACTGGATCAGTAGCGACCCCTACTGCTTCGAGCGACATCCTGAAGGCCTCACATACGGATGAGGACTGAGATGGCCTACCAAAGCTTCCAAGACCAGCGCCTCCAAGAAGGCAAATGCTTCTATGACCCAATGAAGAAGGTGAATCTGGGCATGTTCGGTGAAGCTAAGAAAGCCACTCTGGAAGGCACACACAAAGAAATCACCCTGAAGGCTGACAGGAGGTTATTTGGTACCGTGGTACTCGTTGCAAGGAACAGGAATTTGAGCATGCCAGAAGTCTTTTCTCACCCTCTCGAACCAATACCCTGGTCACTCGCAAACCCGGTGACTGCTACTATAATGCCATGGCCCTCATCCAGAAGCTGCATGGGGAGCCAAACGTTCCGACAGTTATCCGATCGTATATTCGAGGCATCACTGAACGCAGGCCAGGGAAGCGACCACATTAACGTTGTCTTCGATGTGTATCTGGATCAGCTATTCAAGTCAGCTGAACGTGTCAAGCGAGGCTCACAAGAGGGTGCATTATTCAAGTCAATCAGATCTGTGCACAAAATAAAGAACCGGAGACGACTGCTGACATGTCGTCACACGAAGAACATGCTCAGCAAGTCATGGAGGACAGAATCCAAGAGGGGCAGGCCCGGTGGCAGAACAATGTTCGTGACATGTGGAGAAAAATGTTTCCAACTCACCCGGGATGGTTCTGAATAAGTTACAAGCCTTATGTCCAACGACGAAGAGGCCAATACGAGACTCCTCTTGCATGCTAAACACTCAGCAAGTAATCATCGAGCAATTATTCTTATGTCAGATGACACAGATGTATTTACCATCGCTCTCTGTCTCATCAAGGCAATTGGAAGTAGACCCAATTATGCGACGAGGGACCAGATCAAGAATCAGGTTGATCGATATCACAAACGTGGCTGCAGCACTGGGCAATGGGGTATATTCTGCGCTACCGGGACTCCGCGCATGGACTGGATGTGACTTGGTGGGTGCTCTTGCGGGACTGGGGAAGATAAGGCACTAAAGATCCTGCAAACGGATAGAGCCTTTCAAGAGACCTTCATCTCTCTGGGGGTATCTTGGAACCTCTCCAAGGACCATTTCGATCTGATGAAGGGGTCCACATGTACCCTGTACTCGCGAAAGACGAAGTCAGAGGATGTCAACGCGTTGCGGTATCAACTGCTCTGTTCGAAGAAGGGGGATGTCGAATCCGGACAATTGCCACCCCGTGAGGATACTCTACAACAACACACACTCCGTCCCAACTATCAGACTGCCATATGGAGGCGCAGCTTCAGAGTGTCATTGTTTGCCCAAAACCGTCGGAGGGACATGGATGGACGATAGCTGACAACGGAGAATTGATGATTCAGTGGATGACAGGTGTACCAGCACCACAGGCTGTGAAGAATTTCATATCATGCAGCTGTACACGCCGCTGCCGCGAAACTGACTGTTCGTGTATTTTAACGGCTTGAGATATACAGAGCTCTATAAGCTGCAAAGCTGCGTCAACATGGAGCAAGAAAACTCAGACGCGGAGCAGAACTCAGATGACAGTGACGATGACAGTGATTGACATGTTGGTATTTTAGGTTTCACTCATAGGGAGCAGAGGAAGGGAGGGGTTTGAGGGGTCATCTGTCTCGCCATAGCTTGTCAGATGGAAACTGTCCCCTATTGAAGCAGCGAGGAGGTGGAGGCATTCTCTTCCTAACACAGCCATTGAGACATTCATTTTTCTGATCGAAGTAGTGACAAGGATCCTCATTCTACTCGGCAGCATATCCGAACTCGAGCTGCCTGAATCACTGCCTCAAGTTATTAATGTAGGGATTATTCCCTTCCAATGCCGGGGTGGGTGGATCTGGCACTGTGAAACATATTGTTTGGTATTCTAGATTAATTCAACTATACTGTGATCGGCTCCTCTTATGATTGCAGATGGTTGCGTGTGGGGCAGTGGGACAGGAAGGAAGGATGATCATGAGGAGGGGGTGTAGTTGGAGTTGAGGGTATAGTCATCGGTATCGTGAGACATGACAGCCCAAAAGGCGTGTGGGCTGGCGCATCAGATGACTGTAAATGTGTTTCAAATGTGTTTCATGAATTCTCGAATACATTACTATCTCGACATACTTTTGTTGCCAATTTCGAGTGATATAGGGCTAATAAACATCCCTTTCATGATGTGTAACCCCATCAACCTATACCAAGCTACAGCAAATGGTCTATTGTCCATCTTTGAACATAATCCTGGTGTTTTATTTCTCTTGGGGTTCTGTGTGGTTATCAACACACGAAAAATGTTGTTTTTGCTTAATTTGGCGGCCATTTTGGAAAATGGCGTCTAGAATGTATAAAGCTACTCATCTGGAATGTCCAAATGGCAATTAGTCCTCAAACTTGATACCGAAATTTTGTCTGGCTCATGGACTATAGTGTTCAGGACCTGCCTGTCCAAACATCAATATGTTCTCGTCAATTGTATTGCTGTATTTCTTCTATTGTGGGTTATTGGAAAACACCCTGTTGCGAAATGCCTGACAGAGAAAAAGGCGCCACATGGATTAGAATACAAGCTTTGTACAGATACTCTTTCAAATAACAAGTTAACTCAATTGGAGGCCTTGGTAGCTGGCATTCGTACGAGAGTGCCCTGGAATTCGACTTACATCCAGTCACACCCCCTTCACAATATATGGTTGTATACACTTGCGTGGAACAATACAATACGATACAATGTTTCACCACAAGGACTGTACACACAATTAGTGTCGTCCTGTAAATTCATGGCATAGACCAGCGGTTCTCAAATTATGATATTTGTTGGGTCGCAGGTAGATTCGTGGGTCGCGTGGTTCACACGGGTTTTAGGGACCTATTTTTTTTTCTCTAGACTTGATGAATGAGAGGCAACCAGTAGTTAGGAACAACTGAATCATCTGGATAATTGCTGATCAATGTTTCGTAGAAGGCTAAACCGTAGTGTTTTGATTTATCAACATAATGTAAGCCTACCTCGATCATTCACGGGAGACAGTATGGTGGATGCCATATTTATCTGTTTTCTTCCTTAAAGTTGCATGGTCTCTCCACACATTTTTAGGCGGCAAACCCCTTCTGCCATCACACAGTTCGGGAGCTTCCGCCACACATGTCTTTGTGGTGCTGAAACATACGCGTATGGGACGGGGGCATTGGCAACTGCCCCCAAATATTCCTGGCAGACCCAATATTCCGGAAAAATAGCCGAAAACTTGAGAGAAGAAATTGGATAAAGAACAGGGGGAATGGAGGCAAAATTGAATGATTTACCTGGATTTGCTTCTAAATGCCGACTTTTGCCCGAATTCGTTTTACAGGGAAGAAAGAATTGCGCGCTTTGCAAGCAGCAGCGCCCGTCTTTTTCATTAACATTCGGACAAGATTTGAGAATTCGGGCAAAACATCTGCCCCTCCCCAATTCCCCAAATAGGGAGGGTCTCATACCCCATGTTCAGATTTTACAAGTTGTGTTACTGGAAAGCGAGTTCTTGGGTCACGCCAGGGTGGCAGTCAAAGTGCGGTGTAGTGGTGCTGAGTGTGGTCCCACATCAAGAGGTCCGGGATCGATTCCCTCCAGAGGCACATGGCTCGTCGGAAGCTGTTCTCCAGTTGTCGATGGCTTTGTGTGGTTGTTTCGTTGTAGTGAGGTTTCGTATCCGTTGTTCTACGGAATAACTAGGTTCCTTGGTTAGATTTCAGCACTGCTGCGTGGCAGTTGTGGCCACCAGGAGGCTACCAGTACCACCCCTTCCAGTCCTTGGGGAAAGTGGTTCAAGGACTGGGAGACACACTCAAGTCCGTCGGATGGGGACTATAAATGGCGGTGATGGGATTGTGTACACGCCTGCCTGGTAATCCTCTGGGCACTAGTCGGAAAGAGAAGGCGAGGTTTTGCCGGTGTCCATCCACGATCACGCGGTTAGGGTTCCTAGATGAGCCTTAAAGGTCAGTGGAAGAGTAAACTAACATTTTTGAAAGTAACATAGAAAAAGAAAAAAAAACGTATTTCATAACCCTAAATCTCAAATTTGGAGTTTCAAACTAAATTTCATTTTTGTGCTACCTAAATTATTAATCCGGGTCCAATGACGTCACGAGGGGAACGGAATGAGTGTCGCTATTGAGTTTACACAGTAATTGCTGATTTTGCGTTCCTCCATAAGTAAAAAGTGCAAGCCAAAAAAAAAAATCGAAGTGAATGAATGCTTGCATCCATATATTCTCCAAAATTCTGTGACTTTTCATGCAAATCAGATTCGCCATTCTTGTGTGACGGACTTTTGAAAATGTAATATTTGCATTGACTTCACATTGGACAGGTCTTTTGCTTCCCCCTCGATGTCACAAGAACATTACGTAATAGTAGGTATGTCTCATTTTCACGCTGCATTGACTGAAAGTCAGTCTGGGGGTTGGATTTTCTTCATATACTAATCAGGAGGAATCATAATCTTCAAAGTCAATTTTACACTTCCACTGACCTTTAGGTGACTTCCTGAACCCGTAGCAATAAAATCGAAATCAAATCAAATCATGTGGCCACGGAAATGAGGTGAGAACTGGGAGCATAGATCTACAGTGGTAGCGGGGATTTCCACTGTTCATAGAGAATTGGTGGCCCATGGGTTCTCTACCAAATTTATTCAAGGGTAAATGTAGCAATAGTTACCGAACCTGCCAACTGCCGGAAAATTGATTTTATCCACTACTAACCAAATATTCAGAAATTTGTTCGGTATTCGACGGCGGGCCACTTCACTCGTCATGTGTCGGCCGAGCCGGATTTGGCCTGCGGGCTGACGCCAGCTTAGAAGGCCAGATGTAGCCCATGAGTCCATTGCTATGCAATTTCGGAGAGTACGCAGCTATAGCCATCACCAGTGCTGTGCTCGGGTGTCAGGATTTTTTCCACAAGCCCACGATTATCACCTGGGTGAAGAGGAATGCCTTGTCAGGGCCCCAAGGTCGAAAAAGTGCTTTAAAATGGATTTGGGTTCCCTCGAAGATACTTTTTTTAAACATACATATTCTGGTAGGTCAGACCTACAGGAACACGAATATGTAGGTCTGCTTTTCCGCTGAGATTGCAAAAATGGAGATATCGCACGAAAACCATGACGTCATCAATTTTTTAGGTGAGAGCTCAAAGTCATCTTAAGACATTACTGAACACGATTCGCATCGGATATGGTCTCAATTCTTGTTTCATTCTCTACCCGGAATATTCCGTTCTCAAATAGGAATGTTTCGGGAGGGAAAATATTGCCGAATGGGGTTTTTCTTCAGAAAAAAATTCAAGTGGGTTACCATGTGCTATCGATGTGGGCAAAAACAAATACTTCTTGGACCCAGCTTGTATTGATTCAATTTCAGCTTCAACAAATGCTGGCAGAATATTGTGTTCTATGTAATGGTGCTGATCAAAGTTATAATGCCGTATTGTATGGGAATTGTTAAATGGATCGGATCATCTTTCATGATGAGTGAAGAAGGGGTACCAGCTGCATCCTGTTAACGGGGATTGTGCCACATTGGTAGATTTGCAAACCAAATATATAACTGAGCGGAGAGAGACTGACATTTATTGTTCCGAGCCCATTGTGTTGTAGCAATATCTTCAGCATGAAGCTGGAGTCGGGGAGTGTTTATCTGTTCAATCACATTAATCGTGCAGGCAAACACACAAGAGATTATCACCGAACTGAGTCCAATAACAGTAGCTGTATTCCAGAGATCCGATACATGCTGCTTGTCATACGAGTCTCCAACAGCCAAAGTGCGTGGTTATCGCAGTCATCCCCAATAGGCACATATTATATCGAACGGTCTGAAGGTCGGAACGTCCATCTGCAACACTCACCGATGAATAACCCCCCAGTAGCCTATCTGATAATTTCAGGGAACTACAGATGTACAATATGCCTGTCACATTACCTAAAAGCTGTGGAGTAATTACTCACTGTGGCTCCAATAAAGCACAATTAACTCCTCTGAGACCGATACATCTATTGTCCACCAGACTAGAAAGAAAATCAATATAGTGCTGACCGACAGATTTACTGCTGTGATGCGCTGAAGACTCGATCGTTCTCATGAATCAAGCAAATGCTAGCAAAATTCCTCCACGTCTTACCATGATCAACGCGAAGTGTCCATGTAGGTTATTTGAACAGGGTGAACGATGGTTACCGTAAAGGTGGCGTTGGATCACATCACAACATCGGAAAAAGAAAATGTCCCCAAACGCATGCTGGCGAACCCATTCGCTCACACTGGCCAAGATCAGATCAACACGTTTACTGGTCACAAGACAGTATCTGTTGGCGCAGGCAAAGATGATGAGTGAGGTTTTCCTCGATAGATCTATTTTGCAAAACTTCCATCAACTCATATAATTCAACCCATAGAATCTATATTTACAATATACCTGATATAAGTTTGCTTCTTCACCGGAATTGACAGTAGATAAAGCAATATACTGAGTGATCCCAATGACGCCATGATTCGCATGGGAATAAATATAGGAATAACATTATGTTTCTTACAGGGTCTTGGGAATTACATGTACCCTATTTCATTAGATTACATTTCAAGGTCTCTGCATATCATGTTCTTTCACTCTAAAAGTTTTCCTGGGGGAAAATGAGAATTCCAAGGGCTGAAAGGTGATTTCCCAATAAATGATTTCTTAGTTGATTTTCTCATCTCGTCAGATATAGGCAATTGTTCTCTGATGATTACATAATGTATGTACGGTGGTGTTTGCTCGAGAACGGAACATGTCTAGTTGAAAATATTCATATTGATAATATCCATTTGTGTGTAAGTAGTCCAGGAAATGCGATGAGACATCAAATTAGCCTCACATCTAAAAAATAGAAGCGTCATCATTCATCGAAATCATGTTGATCTCTGAACGGGCTGGAGCTTTTTCTCAGGAAAATCCATACATCAGGAGGAGAAGTACCATACCTTCATGAGAGAGGAAAGGAAGAGATAGTTGAGATACTCCGAACGAATGTACTAGAATGGAAGTTGTCCTGAACGAATGTAGGATACGTTTCCAACTATCGAGTTATTTTGAGCCTGGAGAGCTATGCTGAAGTGGTGTAGTTGGGAAATAGCTACTTTCAACAAGTTTTCAAGAGTAGATGGGAGGTATATGAATGGCATACAACTAGTCACCTCGACTTAGCTATAGGGCATCTGGAAGTACGTTGTCCAAGTCGAGCCTCGTCAGAAACTGTGAAGATGCCACTATTAGAGGCCACCTCTGGCTCGGACAAACTCTTCCCATAAACCTGTAAACCATCTCTGCCTATTATAATCATCAGATGAATGACTATAAATTGAGATTATACTTTGGAGGAAGTTATCGACCCCGGAGCATTAAACAGTCGATAATATTACATTATAACGAAATACATAGGTATATATATTGGTTTTGAGAATATTTAATCCCGGCCAACTTCTGTCAACTCTGGACACAACCCGCATAGTATGCCCCGGACAATCACATCAGTTTAAGTAACATATTTGATTGCCTTCTCGTCGTTTGTATCAGCCTAATATCCGATAGGCTATATGCAAACAACTTTGTATCTGCTACTCGGTGATCTTTTCTCCATATCAAATGTCTCAAATAGTCAACATTCTCATTGGAATTATCTTGTGCATTGTTCAGTGCACTACAATTGATTACTCAGAATTCTCACGACAAGACTACTTGCGTGGATGCGCGGCAACTTCAGCGCAATTATCGTTCGGAAATGCACATTGGCCCCGAGTCTAGCGAGTTCGAATTCAGTATTTGTTCAAGTTCGAGGTCATATAAAATTAGGGAGTGCAATCTTAGTCCTTGCGCTTCCTCCGGACTGCCTCGCGATGATTCCACAATCGCCAGAGAGCCTACCAACGATATGAGCAGAGGGGGTGAATCGCCAAAGAGCAAACCAACGATTCGAACAGAGGGGGTTAATCGCCGGAGAGCCAACCAACGATACGAGTAGAGGGGGGCAATCGCAGAGAGCCAACCAACGATATGAGCGGAGGGGGTAAATCGCCAAATAGCAAACCAACGATTCGAGCAGAGGGGGTAAATCGCCAAAGAGCAAACCAACGATACGAGCAGAGGGGGTTAATCGCCTCCTGACTCAATCCATTCTATAGACAAAAATAAATATAGATGAAAACACTTTTATTTTATAGTATTATTCTTGCTAAAAAAAACAGAAAATACTGGAAACAACCCGACCCCGTCTCTTTTGATAAGTTTCTCCGATGAGGAATATCCATATCCAAATATCCATGTCAACACTGGGAAAAAAGACGCCTCATCAGGTTCCAATGTCCACGATGCAGCCTAAGTAGTTTGTAGGTTTTGTTTTTTCCCTATTCATTGGGAATACCCAGAAGCAGTAGCGCATCTTTGGAATGATGTTACTTCGATTTGATCTCAAGTAGCGCAATACGCAGGCTCTAGTCTAAACGCAGCAACTTCCTGAGTTAGTACATTACGTATCGAATGAAATTTTGCTCCTGAATCGCTAGAATTGTTGAATGAGGACAACCAGACTACCGTGTCAACGACTATGATATGATGTCCGGTCCCCTGATTGGCGAGTCATCTTGCTCTGAGTGGCTGTTCCATACCAGAAGAAGCTATGACTCGGTTTGCTATCTTGACGTTGGTATATATGCTTGCTCAAATTAGAGCAGCAATCAGTGGAAATGGAGTGCATGCGAGAGTTTCGCATCCTTCTTTTCTCTGTTCAAACCATCAAGGGTACGCATTTCTACTGATTGTGCTTAGCGAGGACATTTTCGCCTGTTCAATAGTAGTTTTCTTCATCTTTTTCTCCATATCAAATGTCTCAAATAGTCAAATTGACAACATTCTCATTGGAATTATCTTGTGCATTGTTCAGTGCAATACAACTGATCACTCGGAATTCTCACGACAAGACTACTTGCGTGGATGCGCTGCAACTTCACCTCAGCTTGTTTACGAGTGAGCCACAGTTTTTCACTTCCTTGAATTTTCAATAGCGCGCGGTCAGCAGTGGAGCTGAATGATCTCTGTCATTTGACTGAGCTTGCTGCTAGCTTTTGCGAAGGAAAGGTCGAGTCATTGCGTTATAGTTCATATGTGCTGTCATGCAGCTATCAGATACGGGAGTATATCTACAGCTATTCCTCGCACTGAATGAGCTCTGTTGGTATCCTCTGCATTCAACGCTGCCACTAACTCTTCTACATGTATACCCACATTTTACCATCTTCATCCCAACGCTATAGCTTGAAAATACCGCAGTACAACTCGTGTCTGCACGGCGTAACATTACATAACATTCTTTCCCGGCTATCATTGTATATTCATGGTTCCGATCGAGTATATATGCAATTCCCACATTATGACTCGGACAGGGATGATGGAAGTCGGGTGAGACCACTTTTTCACTCATTGAAAATGATCTCAATAATTCCACAATTCCTACACAATACAGCGTTACAACAACACTCTCTAATAGTATTTGATTTGTATAGCTATATGAAAACAAAATATTCTGCCAGCATTGATCGTAGGTGTGATTTGATCAAATAAAATGCTGGGTCCAGAGCATATCTGTGTTTACCTGCTCTAATGAGGAATGAAAACACACATATTGGATAATCCATTGGTTTTTTTCAAGGAAAACACGAAAGTACATGTATATACGACAGTATATCTCACATTATTACTGTTTGGAAGCTGAACATTGCAATTAAGAAATGAGAAAACGATTGCGTATACAGGTATATAGCCGATTCAAAACTACTCCAGTAATCTCATTAGGTGACTTTGAGCTTTCGAGCCCAAGTTTTGATGACGTCATGTATTTTCGCAGTTCCTGCAGAAGAGCAAACTTCCATAATCGTGTTCCCGAGAGTCTAAACTACTATAATATGAACAGGAGATATGAAGTTACCCATATAGCTGGGGAATTGTAACCCATTTCGTTCGGGAAAAACAATTTCAGGTTTTTGGTGGGTTTTTCTTGAGAAAACCCATCAGGTAAAAGTTGTCCCTACCAAAACGAAGCCGTTTGAAAGCGGAATTAGCTTAGTCAGTTAGTAGGAGATGTAACAGAGATTGAGAACATAGCTAATGCGAAACTCGCTCAGTTATACCCGGATGACTTTGAGCTCTCAACCGAAAATTCGATGACGTCATGGTTTTTGCGCAATATTTCCATTTTTGCAGTCCCAGCGGAAAACAGACCTCCAGATTCGTGTTCCCGAGGGTCTAAACTACTAGAATATGTTTACCCATTTCGAGTGAAAAATAGTAACCCACCTAAATTGAAAAACACACTTTGGGTTTTTTAGTGGGTTTCTGAATAAAAAAACCCAATTGGCGATATTCTCCCCTGCCAAAACATGCCCATTAGAAAAAGGAATATTCTGGGTAGGAAATCTAACAAAGACTGAGAACGTAGCTGATTCGAAACTTGGTCGGCGATATGTTTACATAACTTTGAGCTCTCAAACTAAAATTTATGACGTCATGGTTTTTGCGCAATATCTTCACTTTTGCGATCCCAGCGGAAAAGCAGACCTCCAGATTCGTGTTTCTGAGGGTCTAAAATACTGGAATATGTTCGTTTAAAAAAAAGTATCTTCGAGGGATCCCAAGTTAATTTTTTCACCCTTGGGTGAGGTCAGTGAAGATGAAATGCTTCCGATTGCCTGACAGGGAAAGTCGAGCTGTCCAGGGACCAAGCAGGCGCGGTTCTATATAGATTCAACCATTTATGTGGCTATACGTCCATTTGTGGGCCAATGTGCACCTTTTTACAAGAATGTCCTCTACTGGCTAACGCTAACCCTAATCCCTAACCTAATCCCTAATCCTAATAATATAATAATAATATATAATCACTACTATACAAAACGAACAGCCAATGAGGGAAAACCCTTGTAAAAGGTGCACATCAGCTGCCATTTGTATAATCCCTAACCTAACCTAATCCCTAATCCTAACAATGAGTTTAATCAATAATATACAAAACGAACAGCCAATGAGGAAAAACCTTGTAAAAGGTGCACATCAGCTGCCATTTGTTGTCTCACCTGACTTTGGTCAGTAGGAGACCATGCGGTCACTTTGTCCCGCCATGTGTGTGTGGGTGAATGCGTGTGTGTGTGTGTGTGTCATACATGCCCGTTATTAGCACGACATCCACGACACCGCTATCATGACTGAATTATGTGGGGAGGAGCTGGGGGAAGTGTTCTTTAACTGATGAGATGCTCACCCTCAACCACTGTAATTATATCCCCGCGACACGAGTGACCGAGTATATTATTTTGGGGGTTTACCGGACGTCCACGCCACCGTCTCCGCCGCCGGAATTACTCGCGTTCTGCGCGTTAATTCTTCAACTGTTCGATTGACTTGACACCTCGCACACATGTTCGCCAGGTGAAAATCTCGGACGAGTGCGGAAGAGGGCGTCGCCTCACCGCTCGGGCGGCGGCCTTCTCAGATTTTCAGCGATTTTTTCAATTGGAGATTTGCGCGCTCCGGAACATGGCGAACATTTTGAGACTAACACATTTCCGTTCCAAGTGACCCGCACCCCGTTTCTGCGCGTTTCGAACGTGTCGCCCCATGTAACACCACGCGGCCGTTTAGGATTTTCGTCAAAAATATTTGTCTTATATTTCGATCCCCGTGGGACAGTGCAAACATTCCGAAGTACACTTCCTTGCACTGTGGCAAATTCAAATTGTCTGGGTAAACTCGAGGTCATCGGAGGTCATTTGAAGCGAAATTATGCGAATTCCCAAAGTTCATCGGATATCCATGAAGCTTGGTTGCTATGGTCCCCATTTAGACCTGAAAATTTTGAACGTCAAATTAAGGTCATCAGAGGTTATTTGAAATCAAAGTTTGTGAATTTCTCGAATTTGGCAGATTCTCATCAAAAGTCGGTGGATATGGTCCCCACTTTGTCCCAACAAATTCTAATGTCAATTTGAGGTCATTGCATGTCATTTGAGGTCGAATTATTCAAATGGTTTGTCGGATTCTCAGGAAACCCGGTGGACACAGTCACCTTTAGACCTGAGAATTTTGACGGTCAACTTGAGGTAATCTTAGCTTAGTTGACGTTAGATTCTTAGATTTTTTGAAGTCTGACAAGTTATCATAAAACTTGGTAAACATGGTCAACCAAAAGAGTTGAATGTCAATATGAGGCCATTGGTGATCATTTGAGTTGAAATGTAATGAAGTTTGTTGGGTTTTCACGACTAATTGCATAATTTATGCACATTTTTAGTGTGTCTGAATTTCATGGGGCTCGGTAGATCTCGAAACCCCTCAATTTGACGCCATCAATGGATACATATATAAAAAAAACACTGATCGCGTAACCACTGCAACCAGGCGAGACACTTGTTTTTCTCGTAATCATCGAATGTCTCGATCATTGCAACATTTCATTACCAAGGATTCACCTTTCTGTTGTATCATATTTTTCCCACCAAAGACCAAAGAACCGATTTGCTCGGAAAATTCGATACTGTCTGACTGTGAGCTATTTCCACTGAGAAATATGAATTATATCGCAATATTTCATCTGGAGCCGCATCCAGCGGAGTTTTAAAGTTATTGTACACATTGTCTGAAAGGCAACTGATTTTACCCTTGATCGAAAAAGGCAGGTTTTCTCCCACAAAAATCATAATTTCCAAAACTTGTAGGTAATGTTATAAAAATTGCAACATCTCATCAGGATTCTCCCCAATATCACGCTTGTGGCTCGAACGCAATGCAGAAATAATTATTATCGACCGAAATTGACCACCGAAGGCATAGTTGCTCCCCAAAAATCCATGCCTTATCAGAACCTTCGAAAATAATGTTGTGAAAATTGCGCTGTTCCATTGGGATTCACCTCCATGTCAAGTTTTGATGTAATTGTCCACGTGATTTGGACGAAATGCTGGCATTTTTACCCGGGCAACAATTCATATTTTCCCACACTTCCGCCAATAGCGATGTATAAATTACAATATCTCATCAGGGTTCAGCTCCCTGTCAAGTTTCAGATTGATTACCCATGTTTACTGAGTGCAATGCTGAAAAAGAAATTATTTACAACCAAACATTTGCCAATAAAGGCATTCTTCCCTCCACAATTTCATATTCCCAAACTTCCGCTAATAGTGATGTAGTAATTACAACATTCCATCAGGATCCACCGGAATGATTTTCGCATGGAATTCAATGTATCGCATGGTAATGACGACGCATACGATCGTAGCAGTTTCAAGTGTTATCAGGGTGGAAAGTGGAAACACCTACGAATGTAATCCTTCCCAACAGTTCTGTGAGACGACGCAACATGACGATCGAACACTGGTGAATTCATCGCAGAATATCATCATCATCGATGGACAGTCACATCCATTATCGAGCTATCATCCATCTTAAGGTCTAATTAAGGTGGGTCACTGTCGATTACCGTTCATTCAGCTGAATTATCAACCTCATTTCAACCCATCGTTTTGATATGCTTATCGATCCAACAGCAGCCTCTCGTCCAACGTTATTCACAGTCAGCTACTGTACGCTACTCAATAACATTAGGCTCTACGGCAGTATCATCATCGCTACTGTTATACAACCCGCCGTGATCACCGGTTCCTTGCAGGTTAGCCACGTCCAGACTAGCCAGGTTAGCCCGGCAGCTGGCCTGGTCATAGCCCAGCCTAAGCCCATATCACAGGATTCCATCACTTCAACTCCGCATAGTCCTATCTGCATTCGAGTGGTCGGTAAGCGTGTCAACGCGTCCTGTTAGCCACTTCGGCACGTTATACAACAGGCCGTTATCCCCACGTACACGGTCACTCAACCGCTTACACAGGATTCGCTATTCGCATTCATCGTGTCATTACATGATCAACTCAGCTCAAAGCCTCATCGCTCCTCAGGCTCTGCTCCAGTGATTCCTACCAGCCAGCCAAGCTGTACTCAAGGTTATGTAACTCAACCACAGTTATGCTATTCGAGGCACATCGTAAACATCGCATTCCTAGACAGTGACCCACAGACAAGCCTATGACGTCACATCATGTAGGCACTTATCACATGCTACAAGCCCACGTTGTCTCCGGCGGATCTTTCCTTTTATCTTCACAGATACTGACGTCACTACCAGCTGGGCAACACCCAAGACACTGACAGACCATTGCGACACGAAGGTAACACACAAAAATATGGAGTCATGCGCCAATAGAAGCAGGAGTGCCTGGCCAGTATTCCTAATTCTACACGATGATGTTGAAACCATTGCCGTGGTTTCATCAGTCTGCACAAGCACCGTGGCATGATCTGTATTTGTGTTAAAGATATATGGAAAATATGGTAGGCGCCCACTCGTATGTAGTCACGCCTGTATGTGCGTGTGACTGTGTGTGTATGTGCGTGTGTGACGCCGCTCGTAATCACTCTTAGTCAACAACGCAAAGTCCGTTCATTATCATACTTGGGTGGTAGACTGCCCACACTGAGTAGACGATCCCTATTGTTATTGGTCGAAAGCAACGGTCAGCAGAGGTCAAATAGTGAAAACCTTGTAATCACTATAACTTGATAGGGGAATCTTCATTCAGGCTCATCCTCAGTACGTATGATCATCATAGTTAGTACGCGGTTCCTATTGTTTTCAGTGGAGGTCAAAGGTCACCTGGGGTCAACAGAGGTAAAAGAGTGCATATCTCATGAACCGTAATAGGTATGACAAAGAAATTTGGTGAGTAGCTGGATGCCTATATGGATTCTCTAACCGATTAGATTTTGAGCACGAAATATGCTAATTAGGTAGGCTAATTTGCATAATTTACGCTGAGTTTCTCAACATTGCTGGATTAACATGAACTTGGTACGTACAGTGAACATCGAGTGACAAAATTTTTGAAAGTCATGCAGAGGTCATCGGGGGTCATTGAAGGTCAAATTACTAGACATGAACCGTAATAGGTATGACAATGAAATTTAGTGAGTAGCTGGATGCCTATATGGGTTCTCTAACTGATTAGATTTTTAGCACGAAATATGTTAATCACGCTAAATCTCTCAACATTGCTGGATTCACATGACACTTGGTACGTATAGTAAACATTGAGTGCCAACAATTTGAAGGTCATGCAGAGGTCATGGGGGGTCATTGAAGGTCAAATTACTAGACATTGTTGTATTAACATGGAACTCGGTAAATATAGTAAACATTGGGTGACAAAAAAATTGAAGGTCATGTAGAGGTCATTGAAGGTCAAATTACTGGACATTGTTGTATTAAAATGAACTCAGTAAATATAGTAAACATTGAGTGGCAGAGATTTTAAAGGTCATTCAGAGGTCATTGGGGGTCATTAAGGGTCAAATTACTAAACAATGCTGTTTTAAGATGAAAATCTGTACATGTAGTAAATATTATGTGGTTACAATTTTGAAGATCATTCAGAGGTCATCAGGGGTCATCAAAGGTCAAATCAATGAACATTGCTGTATTAACATGAATGTCAGTACATATAGTAAGTATTGGGTTGTGAAAGTTTTGAAGGTCACTCAGAGGTTATCAGGGGTCATTAAAGGTCAATTTACTAAACGGTGTTGTATTAAAATGAAACTTGGTACATTTAGTAAACATTGAGTGACGAAAATGTTGAGGGTCATCAAGCAGCATGTCGAACAGGGTGACCCTCGTAAATCACCATATTACTTCATAGTGAAAACTTCAATCGAGCCCATACTTGGTGTGTGTGTTCATCATAGCAAGTAGACAGTCCCTAATGTGTTTGGGTGGGCTCAAAGTCCATGTCAAGGAATCACTGAGCCTTTGGGCTCTTGTTATATTTATATATTAAATATATACTTTATATACCATTGTGATGGTTCTTCACGGTGACATAATCTTTCTGTGCAAGCATATGGTCTGCAGTTTCGATGAGCGAGTTAGTTGGTCTTTATGTATGGGCATGACTTCGAATGAGCTGCGAACGAGTCCCAGGTATCCCATTGTGAAGTTATTTTCAACCTGTCCTGACGTTGAGACAGTAAGCCTGTGGACCACCGGGTTAGTAGCCTGATAGGTCCTCGCTGTGCCACTGGGACTGCGGACGTTGTCTCCAAGTTTTCGGACTCTGACTTCGCCCATTACTAGCCGACATGTCTGAAATGAGTCCAAGAGTGGACCATGACCAGCAGTCAGTCTCCAAACCAAAGCCCAAGACAGGGATAGTGCCCCCACATTCAGAGGTCAGTTGGGCTGCAAGCACAATAGCGTTTGCCAAAACGTATGCAATGCCTACTAAGATCGTCTTGCGATAGTCCATTTGAGAAACGAAAACTGATCGAGACTGCTCACTTAATATCACTGTGCAAATCCTCACAAATCTTGTATATATCACATCTTGCTTTAGTTCGTAGCACTACAGTAATAGGCCCTACAGGCATAGTCAGACAGTTCACTACGTGCAACCGAAACAATTATCCATTCAAATTCGACTTTACACGTAGGATTCTCATCCATATGGGGCTCTCAAATTCATCTGTTGCACTTTTAGAGCAGGAGCCCAGAGGGGTCAGCCTAGCTGGAGAGCTAACCAATTTTCATCTATACAGCAATGAACTATATCATGGGTTATGTACGAAAATGTGCGTCTGGCATGCGCCTTCTGGTGGGTGTGGCCAGGAGGGCCACAACAAAGAGGTCAAAAATTGGGCTAGATTAGCTCATGAGCTAACCCGAGCAAACTTAGTGCAGAATACCCAGCATGAGCCCATGTAACACGGATGACCCTTGCCAGACATTTTTAGTGGTGGGTTGGGCCCGCCAGACCTCGATAATTGGGACCCAGAAATTGAGCTAGATTAGCTAATGAGCTAACCAGACGAAACAAAGTGGAAAATGTCCCCCATAGTCCCGGTCATCATGAATGGCCATTGCCAGACATT
>JAODUJ010332888.1:0-15244 GCA_027564615.1 Psolus chitonoides
TTCCGCTTAAGTGAACATTTGTATATACTCTCCATTGACGATATTTTTATCAGTCTTGAGACTCCCCATCCACACCTAGTTTCGGTTTCAGAAGGGGTTCATCGTTCAACAAATGTCAAGATAATACGTTCATCCCATAGCTGACCTTCTATTGCTCCCTAATCTCAGCTAAGAATAGAAGAGGTCATTATTTCAACTGGTGATGTGTTTACGTAATATTATTCACTTATCTTTTATTTATATGCGGTATAAAAGCGTTAACTCCTTTAGCGTATTGGGTACCTATATCAGCTTGAGCAAAATCAGTAGTTAGTGAGATGTATATTTGCCATAGTTGTGCACCCATAAAAGACATACATATGAACTTGACATTTACGACAGAGGCTCCGTCGACGATATCATCGACCGACGACATGGCAGAATATCAATGCTCGTCACTCAGACAAATTCGTCCTCACGTATGTACAATGCCAATTGATATCTTGCGAGATTGATTACATCAATGCTGTGAGAACAAAAATCGATAGTAAGGTAATTAGGTGGTATAGCCTTCTAAATGTAACGATTGGGTTAAGATAATATATTAGAGCGTGGCGTTGTGTGTACATGGTGATCGAAGTAAACGTCATCCGCGGGGATTATCAGCCTGAAAAAACGGCATTTTTGTAGGGGGCGCGTTCTCTTTATTTATTAGGAGAAACTATGACTACAATGACATTGAATACAAGATTTACGTTGCTCTTGACAGTTTTGTTAAACAAACGTGACGTGGATTGTATTCTCTTAGAAGTCTATGGTGCAAATGAAAATTGTCCATATTTCAAATAATTGCACAAGTCTATAGCAAAATTAAAATTGGTTCCAGTCAATGATATATGGATAGTTGAAATTGTGGCTGCTTCTTACTGAAAAAAAAGAAGAAAACGAGTTCTCTCTATATTGCAACGTTTTCCGCTTTAAACAAAAACTCGTATTTGACCACATGTAAAAGTTTTAAAATAAATTCAATCCATTCTCCTTTGTGTTATCAAGAGCTTTTGGATATGTTCAGGATGGTTGTTAGGGTAAAATATTAAGACATGGCGTTCCTTTCTCTTACCATTAGTATAGGCCTATTTAAATATCTCTATATTATTTTCATTTACGTTTTCACGGTGCTCTTGTGAAACCAAAATAAACATAATAAAATAATATGGTAAAGCAAAGAGCCGTTTTAGTCGAACAAGAACGTCAGTTGTTGGAGATATAGGTAGTGAAGTAGGAGAAGCAATCGCCTTTGAAGAGCGCATTCCTTTTGTTTGGAAGAAACCATGGATGACAAAGAGATTGAATACAGTCATGATTTACGGTTCTTCAGTCAGTTTGGCTAAACAAATGTGATGGTAGATTGGTTCTTTTATAGTGTATTGGAAACTAACAGTCAATATTTTAAACAATTGCACAGATCTAGCAAAATTGAAAATCGGTTTCAGACCGTTACATATGGATGACTGAAATTGACGCTACAGCTTACTGATGAAAATGAAAACGGGTTTTCCCTAAACGAAAACGGGTTTTACCAAGAACACAAACTCACAAGCAAACAATAGTGAAAAATAAAAGTAATCCATTCTCAATGGATTTGTAGCATACGTTTTTTCAATGGCAAAATATTAACGGTCTGTTACATCTCTTATCAGTCATGTTTATTGTGTCATTGGTACTACTGTGACCAAATACCACAAAGAAGCATCATATTAGAGTAAATTACTGCTTTGATCGAACAGAACGTCAGTCGTAGGGGTCAAAAATGGAATCAGGAGTTTATTTCGAACTATTATTGCGTAATTTATGCATGCACAAATACCATAACATTAACGAACAGTAACAATAAGAAACACTCAGTTTGAAAAGCAACAATTTCGTAAGCTAAGGAAGGTGTTCGAACCTGAAGGGGGGCAATTTTTGTAGGTGAATATAACGGGGGATAGTACAGGGACGTAGCTAGGACCCTTCGATGAGGTAAGGAGTTAGGCTGCTGTAATTTCAACGCGTGCCAAGTGCAAAAACGTTTGCTTGTCATGTTTAATTTTGCGCGCGAAACGCGCAAAAATGTTTGCGGTTCAAAATATTAAGATGCAAAATGGTGCAATCATTTAACATTTTGCATGTATTATAACCAATTTTGTGACCAGCATATTATCGACCTCCAAACCTTTGCGAGCTTTGCCCCTATGTTTGAACCTATGGGGATGACCCCCTGCCTCCACGGTTCCTCCCCCTATAAATATACAGAACGAAAAAAGAAATAAAACATCCTCCCTGGACCATTGTTCTCAGGCATGGCACTTTGTCTCGATTGTCTCTCTCCACCCATGTGTATAGATTGGTACAACAGCACTTCAGTTGATTGGATGAGTGATCTTCTGGGTAGCCGTCTGGCCCGTGGGATTCGTAGATTGAATACATGACTTGTGTCACTCCTAATAGTTCGGGTAAACGGAATATGTTTCGGTAGAAACAGTCCACCAAAACTGAACATCAAGTTCAAACAGTATAACGTATCATAGAGCGACTCATTCAAATATTGAAATAAATGAGAAACGGGCTGTTTCATATCGAGAAATCTTTTCCGTTCACTAAGACTATAAAAATTACCACATATAGAGGCCAATACAATACATCTATATAGTACTACTAAAATATGATCGATTGCTCTTATGCACCATTTCATCATTTCTCAATTCGGTGAATCCCATTAACAACCAATACATGGGCTAATTAATCTAGCAGATATTTCACGTAGGCTATTAGGATATTTGAAGTGCTTTAGAATTATGACTTTAGCTTCTATTCCGAAAAGTACTCATAACTATCGTGTTTGTGATATTCAAAACGTAACAGAGTTAATGAGCCGAAAATGTCGTTCAGAAAAATTCAGTCAGCAGTGCGAGCATGGACAAATCTGATGACTGGATTATATATATTAAAACCCAACCCCAGTTGGAAATATGCAATTAAAAGAGTATGCATGGTTTATGTTAATACACAAATCATGCATGGTTTTGTGAATATAATTAAAAACAATATAGTAAGTCTACAATAGCAGATTGTTTCAATTTGCTGCAATGAGACCTTGAATGAAGGTTTTTGAACATATGGTCCGCGGTTGTGGACTAGTGACGTGTACCTGTAATCAGTTTGTTTGAAAAAATCGGCGACAAGACTAACAATTTTAGGATGATTTCTTCGCAAAGGATGCATAAAAACATCATGGCGGTACTTCATGTCAACTAATTAACTAATAGAAATAGTGAAATATCCCATTTCTTAACATTCATTTGACATTCCAAGCCAGTAGGCCTTTGTATGACTGAAACATGGACACAAATCAATGTTACTTAGTGCATGGTAAGGTACCGTATCATAGTAGGCATATAACGACCGTCTGCTCCTGAACTTCATGTGGTCAGTTTTACACATGTTGGCACTGGGGTAGGGGAAATGATGTATTTCTTAACATTCATGTGACATTTCAAACTAGGAGTGCCGTGTATGGCTGAATCATAGGCATAGTATGTTACTGGGGGAGGGGAGAGCTGAATACACATATCATACAGCATATTGTAAATGGGGTAAATAATACCCCTGCTCTTGCATATCAATTGTTAGTTTTGTATATTGGCACGAGGGTAGAGGAAAGGATGTATTTCTTAACAATTTTCAAAGCAGTTGGAGCTTGCATGTCACAAAAATGAACACAAATGTATGTCACTGGATGGTAAGATACCGAATCGTAGTGATATTTGGAAAGACACAAGTGACCCTTACTCATGAGTCTAAGTGGTCAGTGTCGCAGATACTGGGCTGGCACGTGGATAGCGGGAAGGGTGTATTTCTTGACATCCATGTGCCATTTTAAGGTAGTTCAGGTCCTTTTCTGGTAAGTCCACGAGCAAACATCTTGCAACTGGTTGTTGAACTTCTGTATGTATGCCTACAATACACAATGACTATTGTCCTAAGTGGATGAATACAAAATTGAATCGTACCAGGATTTATGGTTAATTTCACATTAATAAATATGAGTGAACGAGTCGGCATGTGTACGAAGTGACCATAACTCTGTAAAACGTTATTTCGTGAGGTATGCTCGCAGTATCGATGGTATATTGGCGCATGCGCGTTGATTCTTTGGTTCGTTTCCACCAAAATGACGACGCATTATCTTTAAGGTAAACTTACCGCATCAACAGAACCAATTAGTAAGCCAAACAATGGAATTCGCTACCTGTTTATTGGTAACACGTCAATCCAGTAGAAGCGACGAATACATGGAGAATACACAATAAATCTATATCAAATATAGTCATACTTTAAATTAAAAGAAAAAACAGTTATTTTTTTTGTAGAACCGTGTGTGTACGATAGCTACACGCGGAGTCCAATTGATATATTTTGTATTTAAATGTCAAAACAGATTACCACTGATCCACTAGAGTATTATGTGGCTGAGGGTGATCCCATCAGAATATTTGTATTTTAAGCTTTTAGCGTCCCTTGTATGCGAAGGCTATTCTAATTAAACTGACAACTACGCGTACATTGACCTTATATTAACTTCAGAATAGGCTGGAAATGCTCATCCCGATAGAACGGTTTAATTAACTGACTGCCACTAGTATAATATTAATGCCGTCAGGTTCGATTTTCCCAACATTTCACAAACAAGTCCCAACAATTGGGAGCGGTATGCCTGCGCTCCAATAGAAGGAATCCCATCTCATTTCCATTTCAACGAGCCTATGGGCCCTCGCAATTCCATATTCTATAAAAATACAATCTTCAGTAATATTCTGTTACGCCAACGTCCTATTAAAAATAGCAAGGAGTCTATTAGGAAAACTGATGAGATACATTTTCAACTGATTACGTCTGAGAAAAAGTTGTGTTACCGATATACACAATGAAACTGTTAAACTGAAACGTTCATCAGACACTGATATAGATTAGGATAGAGTGTGACAATAAACATTGTTGGCTTGAAAGTATCTGTGTTTAGGTGCTACGAAACACTTTTCTTTCACAGAACGGAGATCCTACTAGTTTCCCTGTTTTTCTACGGAAAAATGCTTCACGAAAGCTTCTCCTTATATAATATCCGATTTGCAACGAAATAAGCCTGGTAACGTAGAACTCGTTGGCGGCAATTTTTGGCTAGGCTAGGCCAAGAATAATGCTGGTTAGTGGTGTTTGCATGTTTACGATTTCTAGTTGAAGCTTTCTCCTAATTGTTCTCAATATTTGTTGAAAGCTTGCAACTTTGTGTGGTATTATAACATCATCTGTGCATTTTGTAATGACATTGTTGTGTGAATATGAACCCAGGATATTGCTTTAAGCATGCGCATCTGGGATGAATCAGCAACATTAACATATAATTACGACTGATTTATGTGAAGCACTGCACATTCTCCGGAACTATAAACCAAGGCAAATAATTGTTGTTAATAAACTGCACGTTTTTTATAGGACTGAGTTCTAACGCTCCAAATATACGTGAATAAACAATAACTTCAGAAATATATTCTTCCTAAATTTTCAGATAATGTGTTATCTTAGTCGTTTGGAATATCTTATACAACTAGCATATCCTGCTTCCTATTTTCAAAGTTGGCTGCATAAACCTTGACCGATTTTAAGCCCTATGAGCATAATCACCTAAACACTCCATTTGATCCTTGCAAGAAATAGTTCAACGATTTATTAATGTATTTATAGGTTTCATGTCAATCACCATAAAAACGTTTTTATAATCCAATATAAAAACTATAGGATGGTTTGTTGCCCATTTCATTAACTCTAATGATCCGATGTTAAGTACAGACAGGCTGCTATGGTTGCGTTTAGTACGTAGCCTAATGTGTTATATATGTGGATGTATTTCTAGCAAATATCTTACGTTATTAGGTGCCAGCCATAGCATCAGTACTTTCTTTTCCCGAAACTGGACAGTGCCCTATCGTATAGGTGTCCTTTCACCGGGCAAAGATAAACAAATGTGCAACAACAATAACACAGGACAAAGTGCAGAACGTTAGGCCAATGAAGACACTACAAAACAACAATACATGCATGCCCCTTTGCAGGTTCCTGGTATCTATGAAAAACCCCTTTTGGCATAGTAGTCCATGAGCCAGACAAAATTCGAGTATCAAATTGGGGGACTAAATGCCACTATGATTTTTTCAGATAGATCATTGTATGATTAGTCAGAAACTGTGTGTTGGACATTTGACAGGAGTAGCTTTGTGTATTAAGGCCGCCATTTTCCAAAATGGCCGCCATTTCGATGAAAAAAAACAGGATTGTAAACATATTGGGAGCCACTCATGATATTAGGAAGATTTATCTTCTCGAAACTCGTTTTAATACAGCAAATACATCACCTTCTACATAGTACAGCTTGATAAGAATAATAGTCACTCAAGTGATGTCTGATGAGTGATGACTTATATTAGGCTAAACACTGACCACAACAATGTGTCTATATGTGAACGACTATCACCAAATGTTTTAAAGTTATAGTTATCATTTCTACATTTGTTTGTAACATATCTATACACAGGGTTTGAGATAAGAAAGCCAAACCCAGGGACTATTTTGTTTTAAAAGTAGCCCCTGGTTGATAGAGTGTATCGAGAACCAGGGGCTATTTTGCATGACCCAAGGGCTATTTTGTTTAATACCTAATTATGTTTTGGAAATGTGTAACTATATCAGCAAAGCATAAAGGCATTAGTCTTCGCTTTTATGATGCTACTGCACATGTCTTGTTTGCCTGAAACCTATGTCTCAACTAATACCAGTAACAGGGGTTTGGATAAGAAAGTCCTAAACAGGGGCTATTTTGTGAATAAGTAGCCTCTGGAACATTTTATCAAGAGCCAGGGACCATTCATAAGAAATCAAATGGGGGGGGGGGGCAAATAGCCCTGGGTTCCCACTTGATATCAAGCCTCGACTATACAACATATGTACGAAACATACTATACAACATTTGCTACACACTGCATCGTAGTATCACGGGCGGATCCATGTGAGTACCTCTGGTGCAGATTGACGTACCCAATCTAAAAATGAATGCAAAAAACATGATCGTTTTTGGTTTTACAAGACGGTCTCCAGAATACGTGGACAAGTCAAAATTCTCGGGGACCCGTGATTGTGGGCCATTGAGGGCCACGTGGGCCCTTCGGGCCAAAATGTACCCCCTCTTCAAAATCTTGGATTTGCCCCAGTACAATGTATGGTACATAACATACTAACAACCCCCATCAATGTCTTCTACGCTATCACTGGATTCCGCCCCTGTAATATGTATGGTACATAACATACTAACACTTCAACCCCCATCACTGTCTTCTTCGCTGTCACTGGAGTCCTGTTCCACATCAGAATCGTCTTGGGCCATGTTCATGCAACTCTGCAACTCACACAGTTCTGCATGAACAGTCTGTTTCACGGCGGCTACGGGCAAACCTACATGAGATTGAACCTAATACAGCATCTGGTGCCAGTACACCTGTCATCCAATGAATGGTTGGTTCTCCTCTGTTATTCACCATGCACCCATGACCCTTTGGCGGTGCGGGAATATCTTGGACATACTCAAGGCTGCGTCTCCGTAATTGCACGGAGTGGTGTGTTGCCGCAGTATATCCTCACATGGCGGCAGCTATCCGGATTCGACATCACTTTTTTTGCACAGAACAAGTGATAGAGCAAAGTATTGGCATCCGTTATTATCTTTGTTTTCTTCGAGTGTGCATGTGAATTCTTTGATTTGGTTGAAACCATCATGTGAGATGAAGGTATATCGGTAGTTTTTATTCTGCTGCAAATTTTTCAGTGTTTTGATCTTTCCCTAGCCTGCGAGGGCACTCACTAAGTAACAGCCAGTCCATGCGTGGATCCCTGGAAGTACTGAGCAGTGAGCACACCTCATCATCAAATACTGCAGCCAATTTTATGATGTCGATCATCCTTACTCTAAATCTGGTCCCATGTCTTATGAAGAGATTGTTTTCGATTGCCTTGCTCAGACTGAGACAGATGGTAAATATATCAGTGTCATCAGCCACAAGAACAATGGCCTGGTAATCACTTGCTGCATGTTTGGAACGTAGGAAGAGTCGCGTATCTGCTTCTTCGTGGTTGGATATGAGGCTCTGGACTTCTTGGACCACCACCTCTGACAAACATTGACCTGTCACCAAGCTTCTCTCTTTTCGATTCTTCTTTCCATGACTGCCAAAAACTTGTGGAGTTTGTTCTTTGTATCCATGTGTCTCCAATTTTTGATTGTGTATCCTGGTCTAATTTTCTTGAATGTGACACCTTCCCATGAGCCTCGGTTCACACGTTCTACAGACTTGATTAATTGATCTATGTATTCATCGAAGACCACATCAATGCGATCACTTCCTTGACCTGCATTCAGCGATGCTTGAAATATATAGTTAGGCAGCTGCTCAAATGTCTGATTCTAACAATGTAACTTCTGTTTAAGGGTCATGGCTTCAATTATTGTTGCACGTGGCTCAGGAATATCATCTGTTGGTTCCACAAGTCTCTCCAGATGTTGGACAAAGGCAGCTTTGTTAGTTTTCTTAGTAGTTCCATCCGGGTTTGCAAGTGACCACGGTATGGTCTCGAGAAGGTGGCAAACGACATCTTGTATGTCCAGATTCCTGTTCTTTGCAATGAGTATCTGTCTGTATTCAGGATTATTTCATGTTTGTACCCTTCATAGAAGTCTCCTTGACATCATCGAATATTTCCAAATTCAGTTTCTTGATTGGATCATAGACGTACTTGCCTTCTCTGGTAGGCCTCCTCTCCCGTTTGCAATGCATGCAGTTTGTTATCTGAAGCCGTAGGTGTGGCAACTGCTCCAGTCGAAATGCTGATGAGATATGAAGGGTTCGGTCTAAATGTGTTAATCCAATCATTCTCTAGTAGATCAACCATGGCTTCAACATTTGTTTCATCTTTCTTAATGCGAGTAAGAACAAGGTCACGGTGATTATACGAGTCTGACCCTGAACAAAGATTATCTGACGAAGTTGTCCCAAGGCAGCCGCACGATGCTCCGATGTGAGATAGTAGCGAGCAACAGCACCAGGCTGGTGGCTGAAACCTCGTGTTCCTACTGTGGTTTGGGTTCTTTGTTGACTGTTTCTTCTGTTGTTTGATCAACTGGTATTCGGGCGAACGGATTGCCCTTCTTCACCCGAACGGAAAAGTAGCTTTCTCGACAATGATAGTACAGTTCAGGGCAGGTTTTTTCAGGATCGTCATCTGTTCATAGTACACCGGAAGATACCTGGCATAATTAACCTTGTTTAACGCAAAGCATCATGGGATAACTCGTCTGATGCAAGATAAGTGGAGATACCAGTCACCTTCCCTATGGATGCCAACCAGTGGCGTAGCAAGCTTTTTAGTGTGAGGGGGGAAACTCAAAATTTCTGTCCCCATTTTAGGGCGGCAAAACATTATTTCCATCCCCATTTTAGGGTTCAGCATTAAAAAACAGCCGAAAAAGCAATAACTTTCCTTGCCATCGTCCCCATATCGTCCCCAAACAAATATGTAAAGGGGGCAATCTGCCCACTCCCCCTTCTGGCTACGCCACTGATGCCAATCATACCGATATACATCATCCAAAACTGGGCTAGCTAAACATGATGTTGACGCATCACATCTAGATAGGTCTGAAACAAGTCTAGAATTTCTATACAGGAATCATCAGTCATCGCAGTACCAGGAGTTCCATGGCAGATGTTTTCACGAATGTTTAACAGGGTGTCGGTGGCACTGTTTAGCTTGGGATAATCTTTAGAATGGCTTGATTTCAGCCAGGTCTGGAACTCTTTCCACGCCAGCCGCATTACTGCTTCGTATGTCAATTTATGGAGACGTACTGCGCTATTGTATTGCTTGCCTTCCAAGACCATACTCGTGAAACCCTTAGCAATTACACCAGACTCTACTGTCAGATTACGGAGCCCTACATCCCCAAATATTTTTTGCTATACACGACATGAAGTTACAGATGGTGTGAAAATTACCCATCATAAACACAAT
The DNA here is from genome assembly GCA_027564615.1 of Psolus chitonoides. Taxonomy (NCBI): domain Eukaryota; kingdom Metazoa; phylum Echinodermata; class Holothuroidea; order Dendrochirotida; family Psolidae; genus Psolus; species Psolus chitonoides. The sequence goes on from JAODUJ010332888.1 coordinate 10,132, forward strand.
TCTTCCTACGTCTCGGGATGTTTCCATGCCTATTTCAATTGGCTTAGCAAAGAGTGCTTGATCTCAAGATGAAGAGATGATGAGATGACATAATTTTCAAGGTACTACGCAGAATATCTCGAATCGTAGACATCTCTGTTAGGCTACCGGCGCATTTATGGTAGGTATAACGTATCCGACAACATCATCATTCACTTCAATGTGCTTCCTTTTTATGATGTTAAAACCTGTCTATGAACTGACCGTACTGACGGTCTGAACTGACGTGTCTAGCAAACAAGTCAACACCCATTCAATATTTTTCTGTTGTGCGGTGAGAGCTGCATCATTGAGAATTTCAAGCAAATCAGCTGGTTTGACTGCAGGGAGCCCTTCTCTTTTTCCAAAGTTGTAAACAGGAAGTAATTTGTCAGACGGTTTGATGGATCGTTTTTTGTTTGCCTCTGCAACAACAAATAGTCGCTGTTGTACTGCACATGACATTGACCTCGGCTGGACAATAATTCCATTACTCTATATGGTGTACCTGCTCCCCTTAACGATTCTTCTTGTCTGTCGATAATAATCAGAGTGCGTGATGGCCGAGCGGTATGGCTCAGGACTACAGTGCGATAGATCCCTAGTACGAGTCCTCCCCCTACAGTTGCGTCATGTTCTTAGGCAAGGCACGGTACCTCGCGGGTCTCGTGAGGATCCCACACCGTTCCAGTATAGTCCCACCGTGGACTGCTATAGGAAGTTACACAGCTACAAGTTACTACAAGCATATCTCATGTTCCTACGCGAAGCATACCGTTTCAACTGCGTAGACTATTCTATGGGTCGCCAAAAACCTAATTATGTATTAAAGGTATAAAAGGGCCGTTTCTTGAAGTGGAAAGGGTAGGACCCCGGTGTTAGTCAACTTTGTGGCCAAATACATGCAAATGTTCTGTTCTCAGGGTAGAAATATGGATAGAAAAGTAGTAGCTCGAAAAATTATCTGAAGTCTAGGATTCATTCTTGGCCTAGTAGACATTTTTGCCTCATTTTTACAATATGTTGCACGAAAATGATTATTTGAAAAATCTTGTACCATACCATAAGTACTATTAGCCCCGGGATTATGTGGTGACAAGCCTGTGATGATATAAACTTACCACCCAACCATTAAATCGGGCAAATAGTTACATTGTATTGCTGAAAAATAAGTCGAGATTTAGAAACGGCAGCCATTTTTTAAGATGACGTCTGAGGCAGAAAGCTACTAATGTGGAATGTCCAGCACACATTTGTAGATACTTCAAACATTGGTCTGCATGAAATTATACTGGTAATTAGTCCCCCAATTTGATACTCAACTCCAAAATGTTGGGGTCTGGCTCATGGACTAATAGAGACAAATGTTTGACCAGTATTTATATTCTGTCAAAGTAATTGTTTAAAAAAATGACAGATGGTGTCAAAGTGATGTTTAGGAGCAAGAGGTTTCAAGACCGTATGGTACGAGGAAAATAAGGGTATTAATACGAGTCAGTGTTTGTTCTGACATTGAGAAATGTATTAATACGTTGACTTCTAGTAGATCTGATGGTAGAACAGGTGTTGGTAATCTGGCAGTATGATGGTATTTGTATAGCGGCTAGATTATTACAGGCCTTATAGAAATTAGCCAAACGAACCACATAGCGTCCTTCCTGCAACGAAGGCTAATTCAAATCATGAATCATTTTACCAACATTTGAGTCATAACTATAGTCATTTATCAGACGAGCAGCTTTTTTCTTTGTCACTTTTCAATTTTGTATGCACAAATGCAAACTAAACTCTAAACAGCTACTTTTAAAAATAATATAAAAAATGCAGTAATCAATCATTTTTGTATAGGCTATGCGATTTAATGAGGCATTTTGTTGTTGGTTATTCTTTTGGTTTATCTCTCTTGGTATATGTATCCGTGATATGACAGTTTAAAGACCTAATCTGGTTTGGAAAATAGAATTGTGAAAATTGTGAAAACTTTTCACTAGAGCATATCACAGACATATCAGTAACTACGATAGATATTAAAATTGCGGTTCTTGATCAAATAGGACCTAATTAGTATAATATAAGGCAAATGTGTTGACATTTCGAAATTTGAATGTTGGTGGGTCCAACAAGCATATAAAATGATGGAGAAGGAGACATCTGTTTGTTAACTTTTTCCTTGGCTGAATCTTTCCAAATAAACACTTCTTCTTATTCAGTCCTTCAGATTTACTGATTATCATATGTTACCTCAAACTGCCATTAATGTTAACATAAATATGAATCGGTCTGCAAAGTATCCATTGCGGTCTACAATAGTTTGAATTGTATACATACCTGGCCACGAAATTTGAATATCCGTGTCAGTTGATAAATGCCAATCACTTCATAGTCCACATTGACTACTGGAACCTCTAGAATATAACGCTATGCATGGGACAATTTGATAGCAATGCAATAATTTGGACTGACGTGACATTTAAATATTTCGAAGGATAGAATCTTTTTCCTGTATGGGAAAATGTTTAGTGAACATTCATAGAATGCAAGTATGAACAACGACATATGTTAGTAGTGCAGTTTCTTTAGGCAATAATGTTCATAAAAAAAACTAATTTACAATGTCTCAACATACCAGAAGCTGAGTTCAAACCAAACAGAACTTTATTCATTCTGTCAAATTCTTGCAATTGATATTGAACAGCCTGGTATTCTATACCATGATGTTTACTTTTAATGCATAGGATGAACGTGATCTATTGAGAACATCATCATCATTGGATTTCGTCCCACGTGACGCTTAATAATACACACTGTGCAACTTTCCGAGAAAGGGTAGACCACCCTGTATGTCAGTTGTTAAATCCATGTATTTGCTTGTAAGTGTTTTGGGAAACCCAGCTTCAACATCTCTACGTGACTTAGCCTTGCTGTAATCTTCTGATATCGAAACTGGGAGTTGCGACCCAAAAAGAACCAAAGCGGCGACGTGTCACCACCAACATAAATTTATGTATGATTTGAAGATATTGCATTCATATAGTTTAATGGAAGAGGGAGACATTGGTACCCCCCCCCCCCTCCTTCCTCATAACTCCTACCGGCTGCCTGTCAGAATTTGGAAACATGCATTGCTATAAATATTGTAAAATATGCCCCACCTAACCCCATACTCAGGGCCGGCTTCTGTCGCCAAGAAAACTAAAGCGGAAATCAGGGTCACTTGGTAAAAAAGTTTTAATACCACTGTTGTAAACGAAGGACACCGTTTATATAGTCACTGGTTCATCTCCAGTGTTATCTCAATGGTGTTTTGCATAATACAAAGCATGTCAAACTGACTCTGTTTTCCTCACAACTTGTTTTCTATTTGTCTTACAGTATGTTGCATAACTGTCCAAGTCAGGTTTCTGTAATTGTTGCACTATTTCCACTTTTGTGTAGGAGGACAAATCCTTGTTTCTTCCAGTAATTTTGTACATTCGGCCTTTCTCCAAATGGTTTTGTATCAGTTCTGCTAGGATGCCAGCGAGTCTTGGGGTTTTCCTCTTCAGCTGGGTGATTGCTGTCTAAACATCTTCCAACAGTGGCCCGAATTCCATTGCATCAGTATGTACCTGACTTCATTTCTGGTTTGGCAAATGGAGCAAATGCAGCCATGACATTATTAGTGTCAGTCAAAAAAAGTGATTCCCTTTTCTACTATTTTTGCATGCCTGTGTTCTCACTTTTTTTTCATTGTATATAATAGTCACGTTTTGGTTGTTGTTGCCACATTTCAGTTGTGACCTTGTTGCACTGATCTTTTTTGTCTCTTGTTTTAGTAGCGTCTTGAACCGACAGCAGTTTTGTTTTCTTAATTTTCCTCGCTTTCCATTTTTCTGCCATTCCATTCACTTCTACTGTTGTTATACAGTTTTTGCTTTTTGTGTTTTCCTCCCTTCTAATAACTTTTGAACTGTTTCCCGTCTAGTTTTCCCTCATCTGTTGTCATATTTTGTATAGGGTGGGGAAATGTTTTTCCAGAAGCTGATCCGAAACCTGTGTCCTGTCTCTATGTTGACATGTTATGCTTATGAATCACTCATTAACCCCGTTACCCTGTGCATCTTGACATGTTGCTACAAATAACAGAAATCAACTGTATGCAATCCTTTTGCAGAAAATAGCCTAAACCCTTTCTATGTGAATATATACGTTACAAGTTCTGTATTTTTTTTAATAAACGTAGTCATAAAGCACATCCGATTATATCAGATAACCCATGTTCTCGAAAGCTTTTGATTTTTATATTTATTCATTGAATTAATTATTTCTCGATTATTAAGTTCTCGATACGTTTCAGTGATCTGTGTTTCAATTTGAAGATTATTAGAACACATTTTTCACATTTAATGCAGCAGATTTACGTGTTTTAAGTTTTAAGTGTTCATTCAGAATATTCTTAACAAACTTCCATTTCGTGTCAAATGCTCTTTAAAATATTTTCGCTCTTTGAAGAAAAAAGAATTACACTTCCTGTTTTTGTCAACACAAAACATCGTTTCGTAACACGAGTCACAATTTTCGTTCCTCTGATAAGAAATTATGCCTAGTAATTTATCATATATAGACCTCTAACAAACAACAATTACCGAGCTAGAGAAAGATAAGAATTATTTCACGGAACCGTTTTCAGTCCATTTGGCGGACGTTTTAATACTTGGGAACAACATACGATGTCTTATATAATATTGGATTACTGTTTATAATTGACTAATATGTAGTGAGTAGTATACTGTCGCTATTTTCCGGTGCGAACCTGGGAGATATATCACGTGACATTGATGTGTCTATACCGCCCGTTGGCAACCACTTAAGTCGCTGGGAGTTAATCAACTCATCCGGAGTAGATAAATTCCTGAAAATCACTGTACTGGGAAATGATTAATAATGAGTAATAACAATGTGAAATATTACCAGTTAGATTTACACAAAATGGATGCAGTAATTACTGCAATCGATTTCGTGTTCCTGTATTATAGCCTATATCGGCGGGAAGACCCTACGGAGGCGATTAAAATATATGGCGTTATTTAATATAAAACAGCACTTCAATGTGTCT
>JAODUJ010333998.1:0-15237 GCA_027564615.1 Psolus chitonoides
TTAACATTTAAAGAATTGCTTGAAGCCCCGCCCGCTAATGAATATTCCTACATTATGGTTCAAGCTTAGTGCCACCAAAAAACGTACATGTCCAACCACTACTAATCTACTAGGCATGCATTTCCACACATGTACATGTTTCAAGCTGCTAACCTCCTAACCCTAACTAACGTACACATCTAGTTAAAAAACAAAGAGAGGCCATCTATTCACTATGGCTAACCCACCACCCAAGTATGAGAATGATCGGATCTTGCGTCATTGACTTAGAGTGATTGTTAAATACTAACCTAAGCATGTACCCCACCTCCCACCAATGCCACCAAAACAAGTTGGAACAAAATCGAACTTCTTCTAAGCCCCGCCCACTCATGAATATTAATGACACCAAAAACAATGGGGACCATCTACCCACTATGGGTAACCTACCCACCAAGTATGAGACCAATCGGACCTTACACGTTCAGTTACCGTGTTTACAAGCTTTGTCACACACAGACAGACATGTATGACTGCAAAGATTCCTTTTATTTTGCCTCTGGCAAGAAATAAAACAAGACTGCAACTCTGCAGTGTGATTCTTTGCCAGAAAAATTGAAAACAATGAAGTAATGTTGCTCCAATGATTGTCAGGGTTTGATTTCTGCTGAAAATAACAGGGACTATGTACCAACTACATGATGAACAAACATACAAAGTATGAACTCGAAAGTTTGGTGTATCAAGTTATGGTAGTTACAAGGTTTTCACAATATTTGACCTCTGTTGTCATTTACCTACAAAGAACATAGTTATGGTGTAATAAGATGTTCAGTGTTTGACCTTCGACCTCCACTAAAAACAGCAGGATCAAGTACCGATTATGGTGAACACACATACCAAGTATGAGCTTAATTTAAGTTTGCCCTATCGAGTTATGGTGTTTACAATGATTTTGCAGTGTTTGACCTTTACCGAAAACAATATGGATCATGTCCTCGCTGTGAGGGACATACATGTGAGACTTGCTATAACGCCTACTGCTGAGGCCCCTAGGCGCTTTTCAGAAGAGACGGAACAAAAAACATGGCACAGATGTAGAAGGACAACCCAACAAAGACACAAACACAGAAAGCAGAGAAAATTAATCTGGCAGAAAATGTTGAGAGAAGAGACGGGGCCCAGAGTCCGGAAGGCTATTTCATAGGTGAGAAGCAGCAAAGGCATGATCCCCATAAAACTTAGTCGAGGAGCGCGCCATTATATTAAAGCGGCGTTCAGATGGTGACCTAAGAGCTTTGGGAGGCACATACAGCTGAACAAGTTCTGAAATAAAATTAGGAGCACATACCATTGATAGCCTTATAAGTGAGAAGAATTTTAAACATAACTCTCAGAGCTTTATTGGGAGCCAATGGAGCTGATAGAGAACAAGTCAAGCTTCCATGTTTTGTACTCATTGATTCTTGGCGATTTTACTATCGGGGAGACCAAACAACAATGAATTACGAGCATCCAACCGAGATGTAACGAAAGCATGAACCAGCATGGCAGTGGTTCTCTGGCTCAAGAAATGTCTGATGTTCCCTATCATTCTTATTGCATGTGGAGCGGCTTTACATATGTTATTCACATGATTAGTCATTCTCAAAGAGGAGTCCATATTCATTCCCAAATTGATACTACATTACTACATTACAAGAACAAGCTGAACATCTAATGCGCACGAAACGCGCAATGAAAATTGGGTTATAACGTCCGATATTATATAGCACACGTGAAAAGTGACAATACACAACAACATTTGTGAAAATCGAAAACATTGAATATTTTTTTCATGGTCACATCTTTTCGAGGGCCAGATTGAGTGGGCAGGCGGGCCAAATTTGTCCCGCGGGCCTATTAAGAACCAGGGTTGTTCTACCATGTACCAGAAGCACTGCACCATGACAGCTGTTATGTAAGCGATGTAATGTGCATACAGAAGTGACAGCACCCACCCCTGGGTCCTGCTCTATATGCCCTGCTCCCTCACTACCCCCTACTCGGCTACCTCCCTAGCCCCCATATTCTTCCTTGGTGCATAAAGGGATAATGCCTTGAAATTTGAAAATGAATATAATTTGAAATCCTAGTGTTTCTGTTTATATTTATTAAAAGATAAGAAATTTACCATGAGAAGGGCCTGACAATTATCAACACAGGGACTTCTAAAAGGAACTGGGGGAGTTTACATGTTGCCAACGGGGCCTGAATAAATGGGGAACTCGGGGACCTGGTTGCAGGGAATCTTTGTCAGCTCGTTGGAAATTTGAAGCCTTACCCAAAAAAAACAAGAGAGCAACTATGCTGTGTGATTCCTTGCCATATTTTTGTGAAATTTATGGTTGAATGTTCAAGGCCGTCAAAGAATTGCATCCTCTCTCAGCATTGACCCCCATCTGTGCGATCAAAGTAGGGGCCTAGCTACAATCTACACGTACACATACTAAATAGGGAGAGGGATACTAGTGTTCACATTAGGTAGAAAAATTGGACTCGGGTAACAGACTATCCACACCTGTTGCCATTGAGTACCCGATGAGCATCAATTTTAATGTGCACAGGCACGAACGGGCATTCTTTTCAGTGTGTGCGGGCATTCTTTCGGTATCGACAGGTGTCTGCAGGCACCTTTTTACAAAGGGTGTATGCATGGCACAACTTTGGCCCTCAGTGACTGGTCACTAGATGACCACTAGAAGACATTGGACCCCAAATGACCCCTAGATGACCATTGACCCCGAATTGATGAACACCCAAAATGAAGCACTACCAAAGTCTAATTATGACAAACCCTCAACATCGTACCATGAAACTGTAGGAGAAGAGGCATCTTAGCCGCTTTCATGAAATGACTCTGAATCAGGGGCTGAGGCAGCAGGGTGTGCTCGTACATTTTACACACCCAGTTCAACAAAATATACACCCTACTTACTGGGTTTTCAGCATAGAAATAGAAGAAAATGCACACAAATGCACACCCAGCTTTTATAAATGCACACCCTGATGGACAATTTCTGAATAAACATATGCCCTAAATGACCACTAGATGACCATTGACCTGAAATTCCTGAACGCCCGCCCCTAAGGAAGCACTACCCAAGTACAATTATGACGAATTCTCAACACTGTACCAATAAATCTGTAGGAGAACAAGGATTTTGGCCATTTTTATCAATTGACCTCAACTGACCACTAGATGACCGCTGACCTCAAATCTCTGAATATCACTGATGACCTATCACCCATGATCATTGTGTCAAAGTTTCGTCCAAATCTGTTAAAGCGTGTATGCATGGCACAACTTTGGCCCTCAACTGACCATTAGAAGACCTTGAACCCCAAATGGACACTTACGTGACTACTGACTTCAAATTCCTGAAAACCCCGAAGGAAGCACCACCCAAGTCTAATTATGACAGACTCTCAACATTGCCCATATAAACTGTCGGAGAAGAAGCATTATGGCCGTTTTTATAAATTGACCCGAAATGACCACTATATGATCATTGACTTCAAATTCCTGAACACCCCTATGGAAACACTACCCAAGTACAATTATGACAAAAACTTAACACTGTACCAGCATTTTGGTAGATGACCGTTGACCTCAAATCTCTGAATACCACTGACATCCCCCAATGATTATTGTATAAAAGTTCCATCTAAATCCGTCTAAATCTGTTAAAGCGTGTATGCATGGCACAACTTACGCTCTCAACTGACCACTAGAAGAGTTTGGACCCCAAATGACCCCTAGATGATCATTGACCTGAACATCCTGAACACTCTAAAGGAAGCACTACCCAAGTCTGATTGTGATATTCCATCAACATTGTACCATAAACGCTGTAGGAGAAGAAGCATTTTAGCCGTTTTCATTAAATGACCCCATATGACCCCTAGATGACCGTTTACCCAAAATTCCTGTACATCCCAAATGAAGCACTACCCAGGTCTAATTATGACAATCCCTCAACATTGTGCCATAAAAACTGTAGGAGTAGAAGCATTTGGGGGTGTTTTCATAAAATGACCCCAACTGACCACTAAATTACCATTGACCGCAAATCTCTGACCACCACTGATGATCCATCACCCAATGGTTAATGTGTCCAAGTTTCATAAAAATCCATTGAGGCATATGCGCGACAGAACAATTGTGAACAGATACATAAATAGATAGATAAATAAATAGATAGATATATAGAGTGACGGTGGTGGATCACAATAGCTCAACCTTTGGTTTGAGCTAAAAATCATATTTATAAGGCAATTGCAACAAATGAAAAGAGCAAAGATACGTACAGACAGAAAACAAACAGAATACAACTTCATGTTCACATAGATATATTACTTCATTTAACTTGTTCCATAAATGACAAATATATAGGCCTTAATAGAAGAGCGATTATATAACAGTAACAGTGATAATACATTACGTATGGTCCAGGAGCGTAGCCAGACTTCATGATAAGAGGGGGGGGGGCAAAAATGTTGTCCTCATTTTAGAGGACAAAGCCAAATTTCCATCCCCATTTGAAAGTTTAGCAATAAAAAACAACCCAAAAAAGCAATCATTCACTTTGCCATCGTCCACATTTCTTCCCCATTTTTCGTGTGAAGGGGCACTCTGCTACCTCTCCCCCTGGCTACGCTACTGGTATGATCATGTTTCTCGTCCCTGCATCCATATCTTCTGCCCTGCTTTCTTTTTTCTTTTCATTTACGCACTATTTAAGAAAAATCACCGAAAAGAAGATGAAGATTATAATATTAATTCTAAAAACTGGCTATGCTACGGCATGGAACTATATTCTACATAGCATTATAAGAAATTGTCAACAGGTTTACTGTATTTATTCTTCGAAGTACAATTATTCTAAACTATCATTGAACGGCTAAACGTTTCGTTGTTGCTTTTAATCAATTGGCGTCTTTCATAGCGCCGAATGAGTGCTCGTAAAAAGAATAGTTTAGACCAAAATGAAAACTTCTGACAATTAGGAGGATGAAAAACTAAACTCAACGGTGAAAGTCGTATCGCAATAGCATGTACGGTTATGGAGATATCGATTTCTTAAGTATATTCAAATCCTAATTATAATTGGGCATCTGGCAACATTTGTGACGTCAAAGTTGCACGTAGGCTGAGTAGTTCTTTGTATGTATTTATGATCTAACAACTTTTCATCGCACCAAGTCGGAAGGTCATGCCAAAATTCCTAATATTTTTTATAAAATATAATTTTTTGGCATAGGCTAGTTTGTTTTGTTGAATATTTCTAAACTAAAAAAATGAAAGAAAAAAAGTCATCCAAATGTTTAAAAAATACATAGACTTCGGTAAACTGTAACCGTGACATCATAAGATAGATCTTCAAAAGTGTTCGTTAGCTAATTTGACAATCATTGGAAGCGAGATATCTCATGAACGGTAGCAGATATTCACATGGTAATTTTACTTTTGAGCTAATAGTAGAGTGAAGTTTTCTCCACAACATATAAAGTTTTCATTTTGGTCGAAACTATCCTTGTTGAACTGTGGTTGCATCCCATATCACAGCTAATACATGACATTTCCATGACATTAAAAAACGGTTTCGTCAAATGCTTTTATGGTATTGCATGTGAAGACTAGTCATAAATAAAACGGTAAAATATATGGAAACCTTTGAACAAACATTTCTTCATTACATGATAGATAGATAGATAGATAGATAGATAAATAAACTGCATTTATAAAGCCCGTATCGTAATGTGTGGTAATTTCCCATAACGTCATATAAATATTTGATGCATAGGCGTATGGGAAACTTGAACAATTGTCAGGGCGAACACCATTCACCCCCCCCCCCCCCCCCTCCCTATGTGAATGTCTTCCCGTACGCCTATGATTTTGTGCCACCTCCACATATAACATCATAAAAAAGGAAATGTTATTGTGATATTTGAAATTAAAATATCTTTAGTTAGAGCTTGCTAGGTCGTTTCCAAGATAGCCTATAGGCAAAATGTCCACCTGTCCAGTTTTGGAGCATGTTACTTCATAAGTAATTCCATGTACAGTATATGACTCATCAACGCTTACGTTTCTTAGGTCATTAACCCTCTTCATTTTTTCAGTTACTTTTGTATATGAACGTATGAATAAACGACTTCCCAAATACAATCGCGCAAAGGATTATGGGTAATTACGCGGGATAAACAAATCATCCAGGAAGACACGCACGTACTCATGGTCAGACAGCTGCGCGTACGCGTCATCGCGCGTCCCACGTTTCGGCATATAGAGTGTTTTTTACCTCAACGTGGCCGGTGATATTGCGGCATTGTGTGACAGTACCCGTGGACTTCAGGACCTTGTACAGATACCATTGGCAATACCGCTGAAGGACTGGGTTTGTCAATTAGCAGCAAAATGACCAATAAAGAGAACATGCTGTCAGGAGTTCACCCTGCATAGACCGATGTCCTAAATGGCCAGAACAAAGTAGCAACTTTGGAAGACTTTACATACTTGGGTATAGCTTATTAAACAACTAGGGTATGGCCTATAATGGACCATGAAATTACCTGCAGAATTGGAAAGGCCTCACCAGCATTCAATCAACTGAATAAACGTTGGACAAGCAGGAAACTCTCATTGAGATTAAGCTTCGTTTCTACAATTCCAATGTCTTGTCCACGCTGCTGTATGGATGCGAAACATGGCATACGAAAACAAGTCAAGAGAAGAAACTATAGATTCATTTGACACGAGATGTCTCAGGAAAATCTTAGACATCAAATGGAATGACTTCGTCACCAACGAAGAAGTCAGACGGCGGTCAAAGCAACCTACAGTATCCAGCATTATATGCAACGGCCTTTGAGTTGGCTGGGCCACGCTGCACGACTCCCCCTGTAATGCTTGATAACCAATTATAGTGTTATGGTGGACCCAAAAGGGAAAAAGAAAAAGAGGGTTTGTACAATATCGGTGTGTATATACGATCTATAGTATCATTGTATAGATGTGTGTATAATGGATGCATGGGATTTGGCGCATTTTTCGTGGTTTTCCGTGGATATCTCTATACTGTTAATCCTAAAATATTTACCACCATCAGAATCTTTAGTTCGACCCCGGGCCCGTCAAATCGTTATATATTTTTTTAGAAAGGATAAAACTATGGATACTTTTTCGAACTTGTTCACGAATTTGGCGCACCTGTCACTAAATTGAACCTGCCACTAAAACGACACGATTTTTCTCCGAAAAAAAATCATGGGGGAAAGAACGTCAGTAAGTTGCACTTTTGAGCAAACATTTACGAGAATCCATCGATGAAAACGGTCATAATAGTTGACTATAGGATAGGCTACAAGCTTACGCTACGAATTTTGCGTTGCTAGCCATATTCGGGACATTGACGATACAATACCGCTATACGATCTGTTGTAACAATGTATTTAGTCTATGTGTGTACCAAACCGCTACGATATTTATATACAATGGAATATAAAATGAATTGATGTTGTCATTATTGGGAATATTTGTTAACTCTATACATAGGTGTTTGTACATATATAGGATGAAACAGGTATATTACGGGATGTCATTTCTGGTCGCAGAACTCACTTGTGCGATCACTGCATGCGTTGCGTGTACTTTGACGGAAGAACCATGTGCCGTCACGTGACGTGTACACCCTCCACGGAGTGACTGATAACAACTGTTACGTGTTTTGCATTATGTACATATCGTTAGGAATTAGTAGGCTATACAAGAAGGCTAAAAAAGAAGCAGGAGTCTAGGGCCATGGATCACCTGGTCGGCCTCAATTCCCCCTGATTCATGCAAAATGTTTCTGAAGTCTGAACCAGGGACACTTTTACTAGACAGTGACCCCTGTTTTTTAACTAAATATAAAAACAAATATATATTGGACAATTTTATACGTGAAACATAACATAACATAATTCGGGACTAAAATTTTCGCAACAGTTTAAAATTCACCCTGGGAATGCACATTGGCCGTGATATAAATGAATCGGAGCTATTCTACATGCACTACATACCTACCTAACCAACTAACATGGAAGCACATGTCAGGCTGGCCCCTTGCTGCGTACACCTTCCGCTTTCAAACACCCAGCCTCCTCCGAGCGAACGTCCAGGCCTGAGCCCGGCCAATGTCGCTCTATATCCTCAAGGTACCCGCTCATTTGCGCAAGCCACGAGACACAAAGCCGCCCCGGCGGTCTCCTCCACCCGGCCGGATCCTGTGCACAGGACTCGGTGAGCGGGGTCGTCCGCCGGGAGACGAGCCACGTGCTTAAAGAAGCGCACCTGACAATTACGAGTCAAGCAGGTGGCCACCAACATCCCCGCCTCCCCGAGCACCCTGTCATTGGCCACATGGTCATACCAACGGTATCCGAAGATGCAGCGAAGTGAGGTGTTCACAAAGGAGTCCAGACTACCTCTCAGCCCCTATGTTAAAGTCCATGTCTCGCTGGAAAACAGCAAGACCGGGAGCGCAAGGGAGCTGAACACTCTGATCTTCGTCCTTCTGCTCAGATGTCGTGAGCACCACCCACCTTTATCCAGCGATCTCATGGCTCCATGTGCCAATCCAAGACGTCTACTGACCTCAGCCTCGCAACAGGCGGAGTCGTTGATAACGCTGCCGAGGTAGATACAGGACTCAGTGACCTCTACGGTCTTGCCCTTCACCAGGATAGACTCGACAGCGGCACTGCCTATGGTCAAATGCAAGTATCAACCAAAATACTACTGAAACGGAGGACATGTTTGACAAACGTGGTCCCTGGTCTTTGAAATCTTAATGTTATACTGCTTAACACAATCCGAGCCTAACTAACATAAATTATCTGCCCAAACCTAACACTTTCAGAATATAACGTCACGAGATTGTAAATAAATATTATCAGCACAAGGTTTATTTTATTGCGCTGAAACTGGTTTGGTGCACGCCAACACGTGATTTATTTTTTACACTGAAACTGGTTTGGTCCACGTGGATGATTTTATAACGTTAAAACTGATTTGGTGCACGTGGATTATGTTATTGCTGAAACTGATTGGTGCACGTGGATCATCTTATTACGCTACAACTGGGTGGTCCAGGTGAATAATTTCATTACGCTAAAACTGACTTCGTGCACATGGATTATTTTATTACGCTAACACTGATTTGGTGCACGTGGGTTTGGCTATTTCATTACGCTAAAACTGATTTGGTGCACGTGGATTAATTTATTAGCTAAAACTGATTTGGTGCATGTGGATTAGTTTATTACGCTAAAACTGATATGGTCCACCTGTATTATTTTATTACGCTAAAACTGATATCGAGCAAATGAATTATTTTATAAGCTAAAACAGATTTGGTGCACGTGGATTATTTGATTACGCTAAAACTTATTTCGTGCATGTGGATTATTTTATTACGCTAAACTGATTTGATGCAGTGTAATATTTCTTTACGCTAATTCTGGTTTCGAAGACGTGGAAGAGCAAAGCTCCTGTTGGCTCTCATTGAGTTCTTCTATCACGCAAATGGGAGCGGACCCCGAATCGCTAACACGAGTTGTATGGAGCAGGCTGTCCTTATGGTGGCTCACGATGATTATTTTCGATATATTGTGCGGTCTATTCCGAGATAAGCCAACGTAGCGTTCCCTCGTGACAGAGGTACGTAGCTTGTGTATCTGTCGCATACACAGAAGGACCGTCGCCAACCAACCCAGTAGTAACGTGATGAGTAGTAACGCTGATCCGACGTCATAAGTGTAGCTGCTCATACCTACAAATAATGGACAAAAAAGAACAGGCGAACAGATTAATCTGGATTGCCTTGAAGAAAGAGATTGTATTGTGACTTATATTGGCCAATTTAATGAAATTTATTGAATTTATGTGTTGCCAAATTGTCCTCCCAGCTGAATCAAACAATACTACTGTTGTGAGGTGGAGAAGTCAAAATAACTCAGACTCTGTTCCTTATTTTTAGGTCGTCCGTGGGAGTAGACCTTATTGCTGCGTCCTTCGTGTGTCTGTCTGTCTGTCTGTGTGTCTTTCTGTGTGTGAGTATGTGTGTCAAACTTTTAGTACACGCTCTTTGTTTTGTCCATATCTTTTCCACGCAAACACCGATTGCAACCAAACTTGGATCATATGTACACCATGGGTGCCTTCACATGTGCACCATGGGTGCCCTCACATGTTATTAGGGTCAAAGGTCACATACCAAGGTCACCTGAAGTCAAGATGTAAAATAGCCTGAAGGTTGAAAATTGGTCTCATTTGAAAAGTTGAGGTTCAATTGCAACAAAACTTGGATCATAGGTGCAACATGGGACTTACATATGTTAATGAGGTCAAATGTCACATACCAAGATCGAAGCTCATATGTGGTAAAATTGTAAATTAGAATGAAAGTTGGTCTCATGATAATAGTTGAGGTCCAATTGCAACCAAACTTGGATCGTAGGTGAAACATGGGTACCTTGACATATTAATTAGGTAAAATGTCACATACCAAGGTCTACAGAATACTGTTGCAAATACATCATTCTCATATTTCTCTTCCCTCGATTGATATTGATAAATCATTTACTTATCTATATGGATGACATATTCTAGACTCTTGGTGCTAGTTTTGAAGGTGATGTCATTCTGTGGAGGACAGGGCTGCCTAAAATGATCCTAACTCATATTTACTTTGCCCAGGTTGTTAGTTATGTCACACTCGCAACATTGTGTCCAACAAATTGGTGGACCACGATTTCTAAAGCAGCCAGAACTTATTTTTCTAATTAGCGTTATTTCTTACGAGGCAAAGTTGTGTAAATATTTGTTTCCGAGACAAATTCTCTCTTTTTACAAAAACGAAATCACTATGAAAAAATCTTTATTTCAAATTTGTTTCATATATCTCATTCTGCAGAATTGCTTTAAAAAAACAATTTTACAGAAACAAAATTATGACATCAATATTGCGGTAAAAGTTTGCAGTCAATTTCTCTCATTTTGCAAACAAGTTTGTAAAAACGAGGAAGAGTTTTGGTCCGTTTAGAAGGAGCAGGAGTCACGGAGGTTTTCTTACTGGAGATCATTATTGGTGCAATTTCAACAGGGTAGCCACACATTGTGAACAATTTAATTTCTCAATTCCACTGAACTACCAACTTCGAAACGATTATGTGGATTAACTTCAAACTTCTCAACTTCAAAGGAGGTTTAATCATGTTTTTAATTCTTAGGGACTTTACATGGAATCAATCAACTGATGAAATATTGATCATGTATTAATTATGCGAAAAGTACATACAACGAACCGTACTGTTTAGATGGTCCATGTTTGACTTCTGTTGACCTTTCCCAAAAGAAATAGAGATTTTGTACCTACAAACACACTTGATCTGACCAGGCCTGCTAGGCATGTTCTGTTTAACATATTTACAATGATTTTCGAACCGGTATCAAGCTCTGTGGACAACAGATAACATATAAAAAAATATGGATTTTGTACTTCTTACGAGGAGCACATACACACCAAGTTGAACTTGATCTGACCAGCCTAGGCAGCTACGTCAGTCTATAGGTTTACAAACTTTTTAATGTCAAACTTTGAATTAAATCTAAATAGGGATCATGCTCTCATTTTTAGGGAAATCCACTTACCAAGTAATCGATCAGGCTATACCAAAAATTCATGGAATCTGTTTGACCGAAGCCTTACTTCGTACTTTCACCAAAACCAATGGTTACCCAGTACTGCATTATATGTCAAATCTAAGATGACCCTACACAGTTTGAACTTGTATCTTACCAGACTTGATCAACCTAATGTGTTTACAAAATAATTGTCAGTGTTTGACCTCATATGACCTCTGAACTCCCTCAAACACAATAAGGCTTGGTTGCCTGATTTATCGTGTTACAAGCAAAATTTCATACCTACGCCAGCAGTTCATAGGCTAGATATGCTATAATTCGAATTTTCAGCAGATTAGTGCGCAACACAAAGAATACCCCACCTTTCGCTCTCCGCCTCCGCCCCCCCCCCCCTCAAGGGCAAGAGGGTTACCCGGCAATTCAGGGGACATTCATATTTAGTGATATACACTCATGCAATGAAGTAACCAATTGGAAGGGGAATCCCGCAACTTATGATAGTGATAACACCTATGGCCGGCATGCAGACTGCATGCAAATACATGCACCAGGGGGACGGGGGCGCGGATTACTGTGAATCATGTCCCTCTCATCATTTCCAGAGGAAGGTAAATAAACACATCAACACGTTCATAAAGTCCTACATTTTGAAGTAGGCTATATTTTAAGTAGAAATAATAAAATGGATACAAATCACAATGTGATTAAAAATCCATAACAAAATTATAAATCTAGAGATCATGATTTCTATGATATAATATATATGATGAGGCTATATTGTGAATGCATTGCAAACATGCACGACGGACCAAAAATAGCAGAAAGAAAGGAACCCACCACCATGGAAGTCAATTAGTCGTAGAGTCCTCCAGAGCTAGGTCTTGGTTTATAGGCGTACCCCGAGGAAGAAGGGACGTCTTCTGCGACATTTAACATGGGCGAGTCCTCTGGAATGACTGTGTGTAGGTCGTTGAATGATCTAGAGAGGTACGCCTTTGTCGGACAGTGGAGGCTAGATCCACTAATCTGATGTGACATCTCGGGAGTGAATGAGTTTGATCGTTGCGTGTGCATATAGTTGAACGACGTGGGATGACACGGTTTGATGACGTCATAAGATAACCTGGGGTCATTTGGTGAGGTCATCTCGTAGGCGGGTCGCAATGTCATTTTCTTGCGCCAAGTACAGAGAAAGCGAGTAATTGCGAGAACCCATAGAAGCATCACTATCGAAAGGAGAAACAGCTTCTTTAATGTAAAAGGTACCGGTACATCTATGAAAAAAACAAAATTGTAAGGTTAACCGAAGCGTGGTCCCCTTGACATATTATGGACGTCGGGCATGCAGCCATGGGTAATGTATGGAAGTATTACATATGCGACTGATCTGAGATTGTATCTGTTCTACATAAATTTGATTTGATAATTACGGGTTCAGGATGCCACTTGAGGCCCATCGAGGAACCCTGACTATGTGACCATGGATGAACACCGGCGAAGGCTCGCTTTCTCTTCTCGAATAGTGTTCAGAGGGTAACGAGGGTAACCATACAATCCCATCCTGCTCCTGGAACCGCCATTTAACGTCCCCATCCGACGGACGTGAGTGAAACTCCCACTCTTTGGCCACTTTCCTAAAGGATGGAGGGGGTGGTAGCAACCTGTCTGTCCCCACTGTCCTGCAGTCGTGCCGAAACATCCATTAAACCTATAAGAACTCCGAAATGGATTGCTTCCCAGTACAACGAAACCGAAAAAATGTTAGACCATCGAAAACTACAGAACAGCTTTTTGACGAGCTAGGCACCAGGTGAGATTGAACCCGGGACTCATACCACTACACCACGCTACCACGCTAGTATTTGATATGAGGTCTGAGGCGTCTTGACATCTAACACATATCCTACCTTGTCATAGTTTTATAATAATTGTATTTGATATGAGGTCTGAGGCCTCTTGACATCTAACAAATATCCTACCTTGTCATGGTTTTATATTAATTGTATTTGATATGAGTTCTGAGTCGTCTTGACATCTAACAAATATCATACCTTGACCACGCTTTATAATAATTGTATTTGATATGAGGTCTGAGACGTCTTGACATCTAACAAATATCCTACCTTGTCATGGTTTTATAATAATTGTATTTTATATGAGGTCTGAGGCGTCTTGACATCTAACACATTTCTTACCTTGTCATGGCTTCATAATAACTATATTTAATATGAGGTCAGAGGCGTCTTGACTCTCTCTCTCTGCCTCGTATATCCCTCGTAAACAAGGGGTGAGGATGTTTACACTGAACCAAACGAAGCTTTACTTACAATTGCCCTCCACCTCCCTCTATCCCTCGTAAGGGTCCTCCAATCCCCTCCCTCCCTGCCCACCCCCGTGCTCCGGAAATCCCTGACAACACAGTCCTTCCATCTAAGAGAAGGTCTTCCCCTTCTCATCGAGCCCTCGTCCACATGTGTCATTGCCATCTTTGGCAATCTTTCTTCGTCATCCGTTCAACGTGTCCCGCCCACTTCAACCGGCTCCTTGTCAATTTCTCTGTAAAAACCCCCTGCAGCCCAATCTCGTCCCTCAACCCAACCATCTCTCTTCATATCTGCCATCACAATACCCCCAATCCTCCTAACCCTCCTTGCAACCCCCTCCCCCGTATCTATTAACCTCATCCACTCCAACAGCTTTACCCCTCTTCATCCTACTCATCGCGGCCTTCACATCCAAGGCTATAATATCCTTCACCGCCACCGACCTCCCACCACACTAGGGAGCTTAAGCTTACGGCCCACCCTCTGATTCAACAAGTCCTTGAAGTACTCTTCCCATACCCCTAACACTTCCTCCTTATCTATCACTAACTTCCCATCCTTATCTTTAAACACTCTCCCTCCTTTTATATCCTTGCCGTCCTCCTTTATCTCCCTTGACATCCTATAGATCGTCTTCTTCCCCCATCATCCTCTAATTACATATAGAGACTTGCCTTTGCTTCAGCCCTAACCCTCTCCACGGCCCCACTGGCAGCCTTCTTCTTCTGACCATACAGATGCCGTAAAGCAACATCTATCTGCTCACCCCTATCCCGGCACCCCTCTATTTTCTTCCGGACCTCTCTCTTCTCATTAACTGCTCTCTCAACTTCCTATGTCCACCATCCCTGGTTTACCACCCTTGCCGACCCATTCTTACCCGTAGTCCTCCCACAAAGCTGCTCTGCTGTTCAAACAAAAGCTTCCTTGAACTTCTTCCACTCCTCCTCTACATCCCTCACCTTCACTGAAAGGTCCTTATACTTATCCTCCACCCTCTCCCTATACAGCTAAAACATGTCCACCATCTGATCACTTTTTTACCCCTTGTCCTTGTCTCACCCCGCTTCCCCATGCGTACAACAAAGACCAAAAGTGTATGTCGTGTGGCAACATGCACCCCTGCAATGACTTTACAGTCCTCCACCCTCATTAGGTGACTCCCCCTTACCACCAACAGGTTTAATTGAGTCTCCCCCCCCC
>JAODUJ010335109.1:0-15228 GCA_027564615.1 Psolus chitonoides
GTCAATCAGATAGAAAAATGCTGAGTGAAGAGATACGTTTTAAGACGAGACTTGAAGGTAGCCACAGACGGGGCCAGGTTAATAAACAGACTTGACTCTGAATTTAGCTTAATAACAGACTCCGCTTCTCCTCGTATGTTATTCAGCTAAATTTAAAGTCTCAACTGTTTATTCCCCAGTAAGAGCCTCCTAGTTGCAGTTTATTCCTAAATCGACTATGGTGGTAAAGGGTTAAACAGATTTGTTGGGAGAAGCTGAGGTTATCAATCCATCTGTTTTGACATTATCTTATCAAGTTTCCTGATTGTTTTGGAATTGTTTTTGGCTATGCCCCAACTTGCTAAAATGGCCTTTAAAATCGCCTGAAAGACATACAGTACGTAGGCTACTATTTACAAACATGGTTTTCAAAACTTTTTTCCACATGATCCTTTCCAATTCCTAATGTTCTAGTCTCACAATATTGATTGGCAGATCAGATTACGCCCACACTTTGTGGGAGTAGTTGGCATATCAGCATTATTTCGAATTCGTAATCAAGGTATAAGCAGTCCATACAGAGATAAACGAAAAAACGGGGGAGGGGGTGATGGGGCATCCAGAGCATGAGAGTGATGGCTGGTGCTTTTGTGTTCACATTTTGCCAGGGATGTAACAGCTGTCATGGTTCAGTGAATGGCTCAGAATACAAGAGGGCTAAGGAAGATTAGCCCTCTAATCCTATACAATAGCTCTACAAAAGAGTTACAAGGGGGATTTCCCCACATATAACTAGTGTAACACCTGGTCAATTATGGGCAACAATTACCACTCCCAATTCAAACTAGCCCCCCCCCCCCCCGTCAGACGTTAACTATTGGCCCAGTTTGGCCCATGGTACATGCTCGAACAGCATGGTAAGCATCACAGTGACAAACTCCACTTGAACTAGTACAGACATACTAATGATTTGCTGCAATATATCCCGATATATATTGCTGACTATTGACACTGGAAGATTTTGGATGTGAGATGGGCCTGTGAGCCCTGGGCAAGTGAGCCCTGGGCAAGTGAGACCTGGGCCAGTGAGCCCTGGGACAGTGAGCCCTGGGCCAGTGAGGCCTGGACCAGTGAGCTCTGGGCCAGTGAGACCTGGGCCAGTAGGACCTGGGCCAGTGAGCACTGGAACAGTGAGCCCTGGGACAGTGAGACCTGGGCCAGTGGGCCCTGGGCCAGTAGGACCTGGGCCAGTGATCCCTGGAAGAGTGAGCTCCGGGAGAGTGGGACCTGGGCCAGTGAGACATGGGCCAGTGAGACCTGGGCCAGTGAGCCCTAGATCAGTGAGACCTGGGCCAGAAAAATTTGGGCAACACTGATCAACAGGTTGGCATTTTTCAGATATTGTGTTCACAAGTGAGGCATCATAGGGTACACAACACACACGTGCCACCAAGACTGCATAGTGACATTCCAATTGCTCTCTGCAGATATTAAATAATCAAACTCACATCACTATTTACCATCGGAGGAAAGTTCCATCAAGATTATGAAACTGCTCTTAAGAAGAATTTATTGGTAAGATTAAGAAGTAGATAGTGATCTTGCCCAATTAGCCAAAGGCAATGAATATCAATTGCATGAACTGACCTACTGGCTAAAAAACCTCTTAAAGTTATGTTTACTTGATTACACAATCATTCTTTGAGGGATTAGCATCCCCCCCCCCAAAAAATGAACATTTTGTCACCCTGAAGGTATGCCAGAAATGTAGGCTAATTAAAACAATGAATAATTCATGATTCATGTGTAGGCAGGCCTATGTCTCAGGTAAACAGGCTGTCAGAAAGTTGTGATGATGTGAAATGCGCCCAACTTTGCATGACGAATGCAGGTTTGCCTCAAGGGAATACATATTACGCACTGCGGCACAAGTTAAATCACTCATGATGGTACTCTCCAAGGAACTCTTCAAAATAAATATGCACATGTCCACAGGTGTCAATTTATGTTGAAGAGTGAGGAGGGACATGTACTCACTTTCTGAATGTTTACTGTGCAAATATTTAAAGTAGCATACAGTGTTTGATAGCCAGGTTTTGTACTTCCTTCCATATCAGTCTACAATATTCCACAAATATTTCCTTTGAATATAATGACATCTGGACAATTCCGTAAATTAGTAAACCTCAAGCAAAATCACATTATTGGCTCCTAATCACAGGAGATGGTTTCAACTCTACTTTCTTTCATGTTACCCTATGGACAAAGAAAACAATTATTTTTACCCTTTTTTTTTAATCCATGCTTTAACCGCCCTCTATTGGCCAAAAACCGAAATTCGGTCAAAAACCCAAATTGAGCAAATTTACATAATTTCTCGAAAATGCCAGATTTGAAAGACTTGTTACTTGGTATTTGTCGTTGATTGAACCATTGAACCTGCATTATTTAATAGCAGAAAGGTGGAACATGTACAGTAGTCCAATTTACATTTCATCAAGATGTTTCATTTATAATAACACTACATTTATTTGTGATGGATTTACGTTTTGCACGGGTACGTATAACACCAAAAAAATGTATGTCCGACGCCGAGCAATTACATAAATATCTCAAAGTTCCAACCAGTGCAGATAATTGTATCTGCTGTAGTGTACCACTATGTATGTTTACTGAGTACATATGAAAATATCTTATATCTAAGTGCTCACACATCAGAGAATAGAGATCATTTTTTTGGTTTCTGAAAATGTCATTCGTGAGAGTATGTCCGATACCAAGTACATAGGTGACCCCCTGCACCCTATCGGAAAGATAGATCAAATATTTTTATATGAGGTAATAGGTATACCCTGGTAACATACTAAGTTCAAGAAAATACTTTTTCCAACAGAGCATCTTCAACTGAGCAACGATAAGACATCCCAAAATTGTCTGAAATGTACGTCCAAAATTATGGAATTGCCCATCTAAGGATTTGTACTCACTCTCAAAATACTCTGTAGAAGAGTAATTAGGCAACAACTCCAGTTCTGTCAGACAAAAAGTAATTTTTCCCATCGATGTCACATCAAGGTCATTTAAGTTCACCCCCTACCTGTGAAAAGTGCCCAAGCACTGTCTAAGAGCTAGCCCCTGGAAAATTGTGTTGACCCATTTTGGGGTTTCTTCCGACATTTGTGGGATTTTAATTTGTCTGTATGTAAAAGAGCATATTTGAAAGTACAAATGGTGTGAGGGAAGGGGGGGGGGCAGGTCAAGCAAGATTTGGACCCAGGGTTTGATTTTAACAGTCGTCCGATCATCTCAGACGACTAGAATGCCTGGCAGATGACTAAAGTGTCAGGTAGGTCGTCCGACCAAAGAAAAACAGACTATTTATTTTTAGAATAGCAATAATCCACTCTCATATCCTTCTAGTTACAATCCCAACTGCCGAAAAAACTTGTTCTATAACTATCAGTAGGTCTAGTCCTGATGAATTCCTAGCCTAACACACTGTGGCATAGGAAAATGTGTAGCCTATATCAAGAACTTCTTTTTCAAGAGCAACTCTGCTGTAAGAACAATACAGCCTTTCCAGGTCCAGTATGGGTCCAAAAAAAGCAACTGAATAATAACAGCTATATATCGTCCCCTCTTGATTTTCTTGGGTTCTTGGTTGATAAAAGTAAAACCTCTGTAATACTCCAAAAGAATAGAAGAGATGAAGCAAATATATAGACACCCGGGACATAGTGAAGCAGTTCGTAAGGGCCAACCCCAGGTGCCTCTTTTGCAACTCAGTATTATTTGAGAATATGGACAAATGAATCCATGTTATGTTCAACTTGCCATCTATTACCATATCATCTAAAGAAACATGACTGAGAATGAATAATAAATAGGTATAAGTGGAAACATTTTTTGTCTGGATTCTTCTTCACAAAAAAATGGTAATTTGTAGTGTATGAACATACTGGAGAAAATGAAAATGATAGCACCATTTTGCATCTAAGCCCCCTTCTGAGAGCAAAATTTTCCGAAGGGATGGGGGACACCCCCTCCCTTAGACCCCTCCCCCAGGATGGCAGTCACTGCCTGGGACAGAAAAAAACAGCCTCAATGAATTCTAGGCGAGTCATTTTTGACACGCCTTCAATTTTCGAACGTGAAGGCCTGACACCCACGGGAACTAGTACAGGCACGGTGCTGACTGCTGGGTTTAATCCTATACAAATGGGATACTCTTGTTATATGCACTCATTCAACACCAGCTATTCAGAATGTTTACATGGGATGGAAGAAAGACACAGCAAGCATTTTTGTATAATATTGATAAATGCATCATTACAGCAATTCTAACAGATTTCCTCTTTTTTTTTAGTTGTATGTACATGAAGTCAAGAAAAGTGACCATAATCATGTCCTTTGGCAGTTATTTTGTGACGCTCACAGTTGAGATAACCTAATTCCAATTTAATAATAAAATTACCCAACATCACCCAATTTACAAAAAATCAAGAATAAGAACCTAAGACATTTATGATGAATATAATATACTCATTATTGCAAAATAGATTTTGAGAATAAAACATTTCAGAATCTAGAATTTGGATCTACAATTTAGGTTGTACTAATATTAGCTTCGTTAGTGGTGCTCTATTCCCTTATTGCTACCAAAAATATGAGGAATAGAGACACCAAACTTTTAATTGATGAATGTTCATCACTTGGACTCGATAGGGACCCAAATACAATAAATGGGAATTGTTTTTTTCAGTTTTTTTTTCATTTCTCCATCTGATTTCGCAGGAAATTTATGATGAATATAGTATACATACATATATTGCTAATCAATGCTAATCACTTTTACTGACGATGCATTTGGATTTAGACATATAAGGTTGCTTCTCCTAATTCAGACTTCTTTTCTTTCTTTTTTCTTCATTTTATTTATGAGGAATATAGTACATACACATTTATTACGAATGCCTTCTACGAAAAAATGTCATTAAAGGAGAACTGAACCCTGAACTATGTAGAGATATAACTCAAAAACTAAACAAGATTTTACAATGCGGTTTTGGGTAAATTACTTCGATTGCTCAAAAGGTAGGCTATATATATATCTTCAAAAGTTCAGGGTTCAATTCTCCTTTAACATTAAAGGGATGTCTTTGGATCTAAACACAAGGTAGTATTTATAAATGTCAATCATTTGGGCACAAATACAATAAATAGGCATTATTTATTGCTGTCTTAATTTTGATAATCTATGATGAATATAGATGGGTACACATTCATTGCTAATGCCTTCTTAAGAGCAATGTCACCAACATGATAGGTGATAGATTTGGATCTAAACACATCACTTGAGCCAAACAAGAGCATAATTGTAAACAATGAATATTTTTTGTTCTATTCGTTTTTATATTTTTATTTATAGTATATACACGTTTATCACTAACGCCTTTTAAGAAACAAAATTACCAACATTTTTGTGATGCATTTGGATCTAGACAACAAGTTGTATTAATAAATATAAATCACTTACTTTATTTGATTTATTTCATGGCTGTTCTTTTTTTTTGGCATTTATTTGACATTCATATTTCATTTCCCTCAAAATGGGCTAAATTAGGAGCCACATTTACCCATGACCTTATCAAACATAGACATACACCATTCAACAATAGCCAAAGTGAATACAACTCAAAATAAACATTGTGAACATGTACATGTCAGATCATAGCCAGTGAATTGAACCGTGGACCTCTGGCTTTACATGCACAGACCATTATCAATTAGGCCATTAGGTCAACTGATGGGTTTGAATCTCAATGGACAAGTTACCCAACCACTGATTACAATTGGACATTATTATAGGTGAGTTTATTGAATCTTACGATATAAAGCCACTGTTATATCATCATAGCAACATCATAAATCCCTGAGATGTTGTCAATCTCCGTCAGTGGTGGCACAAGTGGGGGGGGGGGGCAGTAATAATGCACCCACCCCCTGAACTCACCTACACCCTGGTGGGCCAGTAATAATTATAATGCACCCCATATCCTGAACTTACCTACACCCACATCAGAGAAGTATTGACCATTATATTGGGGGAATTAATAAATACACTATATAATATAATATATGGCATCTCTTGTCTCCCCCCCCCCTCATGGGGCACTCTGACCCCCTGTTGGGGAAATCTTGAAGCCACCACTGTTCAACATGCTCCTATATAAATATACAGGTGAAGCACACTTTCCAAGCTATTGAGGTACATTATATTTCTGGAATGATATCATCATCCACCACCACATGATATTGTCCAAAACTCCAAAGTTGGAGTACTAACTAGCAGCACACATGTGAGATTGTCACAAATCCCACACCTCCTGTCCCTGTCCCTATTGTTTAATACAGAGCACCACGCATACAAGATGGCAGATGCCATTTCAAGCCTTTGGTATGATCCGGCGCGAGTCAAATTTCGAACCTCCCAGCTGCAAGGCGGATGTTCTAATCTCTCGGCCATCGGTTGTGACCCTAGAATACTCTCAATCCACAATCCTTTATGAACAAGTGAAGTGCCTACTTTTCCTGGTCCAGTCCTACTTGTCCCCACTCCATTGTTCAATGTCCAAAGCACCATGCATACAAATGGCAGATTATGATCTTGTTTACGATCCGGCCTAGATTCCAAACTCCAGATCTTCTGGCTGCAAAGCGGTTGCTCCAACCATGTGATCAGGTGTAATCCCATAATTTTGTCAATCTACCTGCTCCTACATGAATAGGTGAAGCATGCTTGTTGTGTTCCTCAGGACCAAACATCTCTGGATACCATCATTCTATCCCACCAACCTTTGTCCCTTTACTCAATCTTACAAAACTAGTCACCAACAAATTATATTGCAGCAAATAGTGATGATTTTTCATTTTTATACAAAAGGATGATAATTTTTTATTGTCCACTAGAATGATGTCACTGCATTGCTCCAACATGAATAAATAAAGCATACTTTCTGTGATCCTCAGGGCCAGACATTTCTGGATACTATCAGTCTATCCCACCAACCTTTGTCCCTATACCTAATCTTACAGCAAATAGTGATGATTTTTCATTTTTATATATTTTTTTCAAACAAAGGATGATAAATTTTATTGTTTTGTCTTCTTTTTCTCACCTTTTTCCATAGCCTCTTTATTTTACAAGCATGATGGTTTGTCCTCCCCAAAGATTTTTTTTTAATTTTCTGGAAGGATACAATTATCATTCCAGCATTGTGACCTACACCAATCCCATGAAGGTTTTGAAAGCAGGTGCTAGGGTGGCCCAAGTCCCAAAATGTCTTACTCCCCCTTAATTCACCTATTACATACACTGCTTGAAAACACTGCTCTATAGAATATCCCTCAACATGACTACAGTCACAACAATTTGACTCAAATTTGATCCAACTCGAGTGATTCCATCTGTGACTCATTAAATACACGGGTAGAAAACACTGCTCGGAGATTATCCCCAAATCATGCCACTGTGGCCTGGAGTAGTGTTAATTCGAGGGAACAAGAATTTGACTCAAATGTGACTCGACTCATCTCATTGCAATGGTGACTCATTACATAGACTGATTGAATAACCATGACCACCTGATCATATCACTGCAATCCATGGCCAGTGAACATCAAGTCAATCAAATCTGACTCAAATTTGATTCAACTCGAGTCATTACATATTTGACTCATTAAATCGTGAGTACATGACATGATTCGAGTCACAACAATTTGACTGAAATTTGACTCGATTCAACTCCAGTCATTTCAATGGTGACTACTACTGGTTGAAAACGGCGGCCTGGAGTAAGTGTGAACTCGAGCGGAACTCAATTGAAGTCACAAAAACTTGACTTAAATGTAACTCAACTCCAGTCATTGCAAAGATGACTCATTACATAAATAAACTGATTGCTAACACCACTCAGACCCCTAATCATGCCACTGCAATCGTCTGTTGCTGGTTCTCCGCGACTGGGTGTAGTGTTGACTGTATCACGATACCGCCTGGGCCCGCAAGAGCGGTCCGGCCCATCAGGTCGAAGTCGACCTCCCTGGCAGCCTGTCGACCCTCGTTGATGGCATGGACTACTAATGACTGCCCTCTGTGACAATCTGAGGGAGAGAGTAAAGTTATATAATGCTGAATGATTCGGATATCATTTAGATAAAATTAACAAACGGACAATCAATCTAATGTTTAAATAGCACTGTTTACTCCTTGCATTATTCAGACATTGGTAAAAGTTAAATTTCCAAATTCATTTGTTTGTCCATCGAAATCAGTACATGGCAAAAAATTACCAAATTATAGGCCAAAGTTAAATAGTTAACTATTCCTTCATTAAGGAGAAACTGAATCACTAAGATATAAAAAAAACTTTTTGTTCGAACTAATTGATAAATAAATACATGATTTAAAGTAACAAACAAAACCTGTTGTCTCTCCTTTATCTTTCGCCATTTACCAGTGCTATATGCCACCAAATGACATATTTACAGCCCCCCCCCTCATCCCTATATGAAAAACATGACTTCTTAGACTGCTACAAATACCTCCCGTTTGGGTGTCTTGATGCTAGTCCAGGAGTCCTTATGGAGGCCCAGCTGTTCTATTAGTTTCCCACTGGCACAGAAAGGCATCATTCCTACTCTCCCTTAAACCCAGTAAATCTCGCCCCTTGCAGCATACACCTTGAAACCACTCACACCACAACTCCCCTCTCACCCATGTGACCTAACCTCATGCTGCTAACACCTTTGGTATACTAGTCCTGTATTTCCCCTTGACCACTCCCCCCCCCCCTCCACCAACCCAGTAAAACCTTGGCTCTAGCTATATACACCTTTGTTATACTAGTCCTGAACTTCCTCTTGGGATTCTTGATGTTACTCCTGGGATTCTTATCAAGGCCCAGTTGTTCTACCCATGGCTCAGACCAGTGGTGGCGCCAGGATTTCCCCGACGGGGGGTCCGAGCTCCCCGACAGGGGGCCAGTTAGCGAAGGCCCCGACGGAAAGGATAATGGGGGCGACCTTCAGTTAGTCGTATCTTTATATCATTTACAATTAGTGTATAATTGGCACAATCACAGTGGGCACAATACACATTTCTTGTACCGCGCCTGCGCAAATGCCGATTTGGAAAAATGATCCACTGCGACTGTACCTCCGCCCCAGGACCAAAGCCCAGTCCATGCTCGGTGTGCGATCAGAACTGTGCTCCCCCTTCTTCTTTAGTCATGCAATTCACCATACTCAGCTCAACTACGGTATCTTTCTGCGCGAGGTGAACATTTCCTGGGGGGAGGGGTCAATGGGATGTTGCGCTAATTATTTTTAAAACCGAAATTGCGATCGACCGTAACAAATAACAATTGGAAAGTATAAGCAGAGGTGTGTGGGGGGAGGGGGGACTTTTGAGATGAGACGTTGTCTCGTTTGTTGAAATGGCCATCCCAGTTGAAGGGAGTTAACATACCAAAATCCCAAGCGTAGCGATATCTTTATTGATGCAAGTCAAACATTCAAATCAGTTATTTTTTTGACACTACTTGGGGTTTTGAAGAAGCAACTGAGGGGCCTCGGTATAAATGATTTCAGTAAAGCTATTGATCTGGCACAGGATCGTGACAATTGGAGAAAGCTGATTACAGAGCATGTCGCATATACGAGACTCAATCTACTACTACTACTAGGTGGACGTTTTGTCGAGTAGTAATTAAAGGGAATGTTGTTCTCTAACTATTTTTCTATATAATGTTCAATCGATCATATCACCTGGACAGTTGAAGCAGAGGAAGGGTAGCTGGGGCCCCAGACGTTGAAATGACAGCCATTGCCACAGCCTTGAGCGATTTTTGTTCTTTACAAATTCAACTTCACAAAAAACGGCATATATTCCCCTGCCCAACCTACTACACTGACTCTCTCTCTCTCTCTCCAGTCCCCTCTCCTACGTCAACGATCGTCCCCTTTGGTCGACGTTTTGTTGGAAGAAAGTCGACATTGTGAGATATGTAGGCCTACTTCAGTTGCTGATATGAAACTATATACCTCATTGAATAAGATATCATCATGGGGAGATTATATCATCAAATTACCAGGATTTCTATATGATGTCATCATAGCTAGACATCGCCTGATCGTGTATCTCGATGAACTGACGATTTGAATGGTACTTTGAGACATTTCCGTACCTCTGAGAACGTATACAAAAGACGCACCCCCATCTCCATGTGACTTTTTTTCTAACACCCCCTTACCAATGTTATTAGGCCTACTTTTTTGACAATTTTACCGTCACAATTGCAATTTCACGCCCGAGGTGCACCACACAACCACAATGTCACTGGCACATTTGCCTTTTCACACCCGAGGTGCACCACAAAACCACAATGTCACTGGCACACTTGCCTTTTCACGCCCGAGGTGCACCACACAACCACAATGTCACTGGCACACTTGCCTTTTCACGCCCGAGGTGCACCACACAACCACAATTTCACTGGCACACCTGCCTTTTCACACCCGAGGTGCACCACTCAAAAACAATTTCACCAGCACAATTGCTTTTTCACGACTCGTGGCACGCCTCATCCAACTTTGGATTGTTCCAGCGATAAACTTTACCCTACTCCGTATTTTCGAGAATGTAAGCCTACAGAAAACGCACCAAAGAAAAACACCTGGGGCGGGGGTTGCCATGTAGCTCTTTTCACAGACAAATTTATACAATTTCGTTGCTTGACATTTTCCTTAGCTGCTGAACTTTTAGGCCCACGTGATTCAGCCGAGGAACAAAATGTCCACATGTGGCTGAAATTTTGCCGTAGCGTGAATTTTTGCAAAATACATGCAACAGATTTGACCGAACTAAGACTTGCAACCCTGCCTGGAGCAAGCTGGACTCAGCCAAATCACCCATTGAAAATGTATTTCCTGAGAGCTTACCGGTGTGTTTTTCTAACCCGCTCGAATATTCAGAACATGTTATATAGCTTAGTAGCCCCTAACTCTAACTTTGTACATGCTGGACGGATGCTTTGGGTGCTGGACTGGACGCTTAAATGCATATTCAAATTTTGTATTGTTATCATTAAATTTGTACATTCCAGCAATTCCGACAACACAATACGTTAATACCTGTTCATTATCAAACCTAACTTACTCGGGAATCCGTGTCAGTCGGTCTCCGCATTCAGTTAGTATCGCCAGTTTCACTCACATCTTGCAGACTATAAAAGTTCGCCATTTTCATTGCTCACCTGAAATTTATTCAACTGGACGTGAATATGAAGTATTTGATTCTCCTGTTCGTAATCACGGCTGCAGCAGCCCTACCACAGAGCTTACTGAAGCGCATGAATGAAGGCCGGTCAGTGAGTGACAAAGGTAATAAAGAACTCTGTGAGTTTGGTCGTTGATCATAATTTAAATCCGTATTCCTTGCCAGTCTTACATTCAAGCGCGTATCCAGGTGGGGGTTCGATGGGGGATCGACCGCCCCCTCCCCTATTTTACGCAGACCTGAACATTTTATTATCCTGATTATGATTGCAAGGCCCTCGAAACCCGTGAAATGGCATATAAGCGCTATTTTCCCTATGTGGGAAGCCATAAGATCCCTGCCGTAGACGCATCTTATGTGCTCTTATGTGAAGGCTCCGTCCTTACGAATGAGCACCTTTCCCCAACCCCTGGATTCGCCCTGACGTTTCCAGTCGGTGAAGAAACTCCACCGGGCCCACCCCCTCGTTTTTGTAAAATTGAAATGTCTATTTTGTTACAGCACACAACCAGGCTGCACGTTAACGACAAACCATTTTCACACCTATTTAGTAGGCCTATGTAGTCTGGAATGTACAAAATGCCACGAAATGGCGTTAAATGTCGACATTTTGTGGGGCCATTCAACGGCCTCCAGACCACTCGCAGTAGTCTTCCGGCCCAATCGCGTATATAAATTAACACGTGCTATTTTGGAGTTTTGCTTGCCAGTATGAAAAACGCCCTTTTTTACCTCGAGGCTGGGCCCAAACTTTTTCATTGGACTTGGACATATTTTAGCTACTACATTTGTTGGCTAATTTGAAAGGCGCCCTTAGAAATTGGGACCTCGATTCTGTGTATGTATTTTCGAAATTATCAGGAAATGCCTTCTGTTCGTGAGACATGGCTCATTTTATGCAATAAGTGTAAGCTACAAGTCGTGGTGTTATAGTTTTAGTGGCCATTTTAAAAAGTGCCCTCGGTTAGGATCGTCAAAAGTACCAGAAAATATCTTCCCAATTTTCCGTAGTCGCACTGTGTTCAATATTGTTGTTTTATAGATTTGTGTTGTCCATTTTGGAAAGCGCCCTTCAGCACAAGTTCCTCCTGCTCTCCTACCGATAGCCCCTTTAACCAAATGTGCTCTTTTCCCATTAAAATTGACACGTAGAAATGTACCCCAACATGTTACCCCCATATTGAAACTACATTTGCAGCCCTCATCACATACATCCAACCATACATCAAGTTTTTGCGCACATAACAGATAGGTTAATGTACCACTGTACTAGTAGGGGCCTACTCATGTCCCGTGTACCCGTACTCGGTACTCGTACTCGTCCTCGTCATTGGCGTATCCAGGGGTGGCGAAAGGGTTCCCCCCCCCGGTGGGGAAAAAAGCTCCCATTGACCTTACCTTTTTCACACAGTGAATTTTCTGAGTGGGCCTGGGATCACTTCTCGCCCCCGGGTAAAAAATCTTGCATACGCGCCTGCTCGTACTCGATGTTTTGTACTATGTGGCAAAATATAACTTCCAGTGCTGACCCGCGAACATGGCTGTGAACTGACTATTGAATATTCATCACTGGTAATCACACCAGCTAACGGCAATTGGCTGTAATAAGCCCCATTGCTTATACGTCATGCCAACAAAGGCGTCTGACAAGTCGACCATGCCTAGTGTTGCCACTCCTGATCGAATGTCAAATATTGTGTGTAAATGTGGTGGTAAATACTGACCGTATTGGACTACGTTCTGAGTGATCACACTGGCAGGAAAACCCAGACCCAGACCTGGCCTCAATAGAAAGTTTGCAGTTGGATAGAGACGACCAGCAAGAGTTACTGATGGAACACAAGAGCGGACTTAAAATTGGAACGCGAACTGCTACTTATAGAACCCCATGACGGAAATAATGAGGATGCGGGGGAAGGGGTGCGAGGGGCGTTGTTAATGTTAATTGGAATATATGCAGTCATGACGGCGTGTGTATGTGACGCTTTGCTTGTAAACACGATAAGTCGTACTTGGTATGTGTGTTCCCCATAATGAGTACATGATCCCTATTGTTTTTGGAAGAGGTCAGAGGTCAAACTCTGAAAACCTTGTAAACACGTTGGTCGACCATGCCTGGTCCGATCGAGTTCACATTTAGCGTGTAGCTTTTTCACGATGAGTACAAGAACCCTATTGATTTTGGTGGAGGTCTTCCTCCATTTTGGTCAAACGTGGACATTTTTTTTAATTTAGCTATTTTTTTTTGTACTTTTTGCTTGTAAACACGCTAAGTCGATCATGCCTGGTTGAATCAAGTTCATACTTGGTATGTATGTTTCCCATCATGTGAACATGATCCCTATTGTTTTTGGGAGAGGTGGAGGTCAGATGGTATTTTTGGTCAAATGGACGTTTTGTGAATTTTTGGTACTTTTTTTGCTTGTAAACCCGCTAAGTCGACCATCGTGTGTGTGTGTGTGTGACGCTTAGCTTTCAAACCTAAGTCGACCATTCCTGGTTGATTCACATTCATACTTGGTATGTATGTTCCCCATATTGAGTACTTGATGATCCCTATTGTTTTCGGGAGAGGTCAGAGGTCAAACTCTGAAAACCGTGTAAACACGGTAAGTCGACCATGCCTGGTTCGTATTTGGTATGTATATTTCCCATAGTCGAACAATTTGCAATCAAGGAATCAACAAGCTCTTTGGCTTTGTGTTCGTATGTATGTTTCTCATAATGAGTACAGGGACCATATTGATTTTGGTGGAGGTCAGAGGGTAAGCGGAGGTCAGCCAAGGTTGGACACTGAAAAAACATTGTTTAAGTTTACAATGCCTAGTGATTTTCATACCAGGCTTTCAGTCATTTTACAATCAAGGAATCACTAATCAGTTTTTATGACAAACCAGTTTGAATCTGGTTTCTTAAATCGAATCTGAATTTAAAATGTCGCATGGTGCATTTCGATCCAATTTCGACCAGAGTGCTAATTTAGAACCATCACATGAGCGGAACCCACCATGGTTGGGGGATTAGCGGAGAAAGAAATCTAAAATTTACGCTACACCATAGATTGCTGAAAATGGCACTCTTCCGAACTGCTGAACGCAAATAGCTAGACTAGACCACTTTATCAGAACATATTCACCGATTCTATATTGAATGTTCCCGTTTCAAATTTTAGTCAGACCGACGATCACAGAACAATGTGGATATGTATAATTATGTGGGGTCATTTTGTCAACGTTAGCATCAAATATCCATAGATAACTTTAGATATACTACAAATTAGGATTACGTTAGTTTGTATCCCTATAGTGTGAAGACATTGCCAAGACTTCAGTTATTCCTATGACAAATTTGGAGTTGGTTTGCTGCTGGTCATAACAATAATAATATACACATTTATATAGCGCTTTTTCCCGAAGGCTCAAAGCACTTGTAATGAGTCTTTGAAAGATTTTTGAAAGAATTTGCATTTCTTTTTTAAATAGGACACGGGATAAACTCCATTCCGTGGATATGAATATGCAGCAACTAGCGCATACATAGGGTGCCAAAAGTGTGTGTGGGGGGGGGGGGTCAAAGACATAGGCGTAGGAGGTGGGGGGCTTCAGCCTTCCCAACCAATTATTTTTGTTATAATTCGAGCAATATGCTGAAGTTTTCGGGCACCTACTGAAAGAAAAGAGTAGCGCGCGAAAATTGTGGGTTATATTTTTCGGGCAAGTCGTTTTTTCCGGGCACATACTGAAAGAAAAATAAATTGCGCGCCGAGCGCGCGAAAATTTTTGGCTACGAAATTACCTACAACATCGTGAATTTAGTGAAACTTAGACACAATTCCGGCTCTACTCCAGAATGACCTTTCTACACTGTCCAACTGGGCCAATGACTGGCAAATGCAATTTAATACTGAAAAG
>JAODUJ010336220.1:0-15221 GCA_027564615.1 Psolus chitonoides
CCGGGTGTAACTGTTGAGCCAGGTAATACTTCACATCGACCTTCAAGTTTGGCTGTTTGTTGATTTCATCAGGGTGGTAGGCCCTTTGACTGGCTGGCAAGTTGGATTCGTCCTGTTGAAAATAAATTAAAATTTGTCCATTGGACGGTAATAATTATGACTTACGGTACTTCAAATATAATGTTTGGAGTTTAACAATATTGACTTCCCTTACATAAAATGTAGGAGTCTAATAAATATGACTTCCCTTACATATAATGTAAGAGTGTAATAATTATGACTTAACACTTTCAATGCCAACCAGCGACTGGCGGTGGACACATTCTTTACTTGTTCACACACGGCTCGTCACTGTGCTACTAGCCAAGTTTTCCAACCATGTGCCTGGGGCACCCAAGCAGGAAAGCTGTTACGTAACCCCTGGAATGTGTAGACAAAGCGACCAGCGGGTGCTCTAGGGGTCCACACCAGTGATGTTGACTTGATGCGATAATGGCATCCACAGGGTTGAAAACAATCCCGGGCCAGCATCCCTAGCCTCATTTGATAGGTAGCAGGGTAGCGCCATCGATTTTATGACTGGCAAGGCTGATAAAGCCACGTGCATGATAGCCTTGTCTTCTTTTCTTTTAACTGTGGCCATGTTTTTGTCAACTGTTAGTTCACTGTTAGTTTACATATATGGTCATCTCTACACCATATATATGGTATAGAGATGACCATATATGTCAACTAACAGTTGACTAAAAGATGGCCATCATGACTTACCTAACATGAGAAATGAGTTTCTAATAATTGTCTATCCTTCCTAATAATTTAGAGTTACCTCACTCATAATGTGAAGTGTCAGATAATAATAACCTACCTCACATATAATGTAGGAGACTGTATCTCCAGCACCCATCTGCTTCCCTCCCAGCTGGTTGTGGCGTAGTGCCACCTGGACGTGAGGAAGACTCTTCTTGTCTGGATAGTCCTGAGGTGATTTGGTCAAACTCTACAAACAATATTTATAAAAAAAAAGTTCAAAAATAATATCTTAGGACTTAGTTTTCAAAATGGAGAATAACGATGGGATATACAGGCCTATAGCAACACATGTAAACAGGGATAATGTCATGCTAGAAGATTCAGTAGACCAGAGGGAAAGCCAGGATCAGTCGTCATACTATTACTTCTCGTCATAACGTTCATTTTTTCATACTTGCAAGGGTTGGACAGTTTTCCTTCTGATAAATTCATTACATGCAGGCACTAAATGCCCAAGATGTTTTTGCAAGACAAATATCCAAGCAAACTTCAATCGGCATAGAAAGGAAAGCAAGATTCAATTTCAAGTACCCTAGCGACAGAGAAGTAACGAAGCCAATATTACCACCAACTAGAGGGCGTTTCATTAAACACAAGGTGCAAACAAGATTGAACACAAGATTATTACTCAAACTAAGTGTCAGAGTTCAACAGTGTCAGTGGGGAAAGGAGGAAAGAGGGAACAGACCATGCATGTTTCAGATTAACCCATTTGTATCATCTATCAAATTTAAAGTAGCTCAGTGAAGTTTGTGGGTTCTCAAATTACCATAACATCTTATTCAAACCAATACTACTCAGGGTTCTCCAATGGTCCCAGTCTTGTCTAGGCGCACTGACATCGTGAGCCCCGAAGCCCCCAACAGGGTCCTACCCCAGGAATTTATTTTTGATTGATGCTCTGAACGCAATTTCCAGCGATCTCATGCGCAAAAATGACTCGAAACGATCAATGTTTAGGCAGTTTTTTCCCCCACCTTTTTGTTCAATGATTTTTGTCCAGGTGGGCGAGTTTCTGCCCCGGCGGCAAATTTTAGGCCTGGTGCTAATGTCACCGCTAACGATTTTGTCTGGGCAAAACAGCTAGTGGACAACCCTGACTACTTACTGTTTGTGTGATAAGGAATTCAAAAGAACTCGGACCTCTAATCTCTGTCTTGAAAGGTATTGCCATTCTGTGGAGAACATGGCTCCTTAGCATAGGCCTAGCCTAATTAACCTAAATTATCTACCCGGAGGTTTGAATTTAAAACAAGAGACGAGGGCTGCGCGATTCCTTGCCTTTAGATTTAAAACCTGATTTTATTGCTCCTAAGCCCCGCCCACTCATGAATATTAATGAGATTGGCACCAAACACAATTGGGGCCATCTACTCACTATGGGTAACCTACCCACCAAGTATGAGACCGATCGGACCTTGCATCATTCAGTTATGGTGATTACGAGCAATTTTCAGCGAAATTACATTTGGACCCGCCCCTCATGAATATTGATGAGATGTAATATGGTACTAACCTACGCATGTACTACCACATCATTCCACCACCAAATCTATGCCTTGCTAAGCCATGTGTCCATCCATGGATATAATATGTTGCCTGACACAAACTGTCTCTGAGGGTAATTCCAACTATCTTCTACACTAGACCCTTGGCTACGCTTGCCATCTAGAAGCTCCTCAACTTTGGATTCGAATTCAGATTTTGTCTCCTCTACATTAAGCTTCTACACTCTCCTCTTTTGGACAAATGTGAGTTTATCTTCTTTTTGTTTCTGAATCCTAAAGTCACAAACTACATTTGTCCACAGGTACAACCTTTCCATCCTTGAGAAATTTCCTATCGTGTCTTCTGATTAGTGCGTAATCTATCTATGTATGCACATCACCCGATCGGTGTGTTACTAAATGGCTGTCTCTCTTCCTAAACTCAAGGATCCTATCTCCTTCCTTGTTTCTCACCCCACAACCACCATGAACACCTTCATAACCATCTGCTTCCTTACCAACATGAACATTGAGATCACCAGCCACTACAACAACTTCACTTTGCCTGGAATACAAGCAACTCCTGTAAGTTGATATCAACATAGTACAGTATTCTAAGTACCCAGAATCCAGATTATGTGTGAATCTATACCAGAAAGCCAAAGGGCTTAGTGATTCCTTGACGGTCGAATGTGTACTTATGATCAGCCAGTATGAAGTTATGACCTGGTACAAACTAGAATTGATGCTTGCCAGATGGCCATGTATTGAGTAATATACACACCAGGAGTGGTCGACTTAGCGTGTTTACAAGCGAAAAGTACCCTCAATATCTAAATTTCGCAACAAGTATATTTTTGACCACAAATGAACTCAGACCTCCACCAAAATTGATAGGGTTCTTGTACTCACCATGAAAGTTATACACCAAACTTGATCGGACCAGGCATGATGGACTTATCGTGTTTACGAAGTCAGAGTTTGACCTGTGTTGACCTCTCCTAAAAACAATAGGGTTCATGTACTCACCATAGGGAACATACATACCAAGTATGAACTTGATCTGTCTAGGCATGGTCAACTGAGCGTGTTTACAAGCAAAAGTACTGAAAATACATTTATTTCTCATTTTGGCCCAAATGAGATCAGACCCCAACCAAGATCAATATGGTTCTTGTACTCATCATAAGAAAGATATACACCAAATTTGATCGGACCAGGCATGATGGACTTAGCGTGTTTACAAGGTTTTTCAGAGTTTGACCTGTGTTGACCTCAGATGACGTCCGACCTCTGACACAAAACAATAGGGTTCATGTACTCACCATGGGGAACATACATACCAAGTATGAACTTGATCTGTCTAGGCATGGTTGACTTGGCGTGTTTACAAACAAAAAGTACCAAAAATATATCAATTTCACAAACAGTCAATTTTTAACCCAAAATCAGCTCAGACCTCCACCAAGATCTTGTACTCATCATAAGAAAGCTATACACCAAGTTTGAACTTGATCAGACCAGGCATAGTGGACTTAGCATGTTTACAAGGTTTTTCCAAAGTTTGACCTGTGTTGACCTCAGATGACCTCTCCCAAAAACAATAGGGTTCATGTACTCATTATGGAGAATACACATACCAAGTATGAATTTTATCGGGCCAGGCATGGTCAACTTGGCGTCGCACACATACATACACATACATCGTGTTGACTGCATATATTCCTTGAGACTTCGTCAAGAATGGTACTAAATTCAACAGTAAAATTGGGCAGGCGGAAATCCCAAATGGCGAGTGATTTATAGGTCCCAGTAGGCACTTGTCGAGTCGTTTTGAATTTCTCATCTGAGATCTGCTTCAACATCTCATCTAGAAAATGTTGGCAAGTCTCCCCTTGAACCAAACATCGCAGCAAGTTTTCATTCTATGGTCAGAAAGAATATTATTGACTATTAGGCCTGCACATGAGGGAATAGGAGACGAAGGAAGAAGGCGTCTTCCAAGTCGCCGCTCTCATGATGTCCTCTAGGGGAACTCTGGCGAACTAGGCCTTAGAAGAAGCGAGTCCTCTGATGTCGAGCCCTAACCTCCTCTCCTGGGGCCGTATGAGGCTTGATGAACCTAACCAGCCACTTGGAAAGGGTGTACGCCGGCGAGTACGGACTTCTGGGCAGTATGAAGAGTCTGTCGGAAGTCCCTACAGACGAGTCTACTCCAGGTACCACCTCAGGGCTCTCACCGGGCACGACATCTTGTCCTCTGGAACTGAGGAGATCTCCATCAGAGCCGGTAGATAAAACTCTAGGCGTGAAGGAAGCTGACTGGCTCTTGGAGAGAACTGAGGATCCGGCAACAACGTACTCCGCCTGGGTCGAAACGGATGAATCCCTCCTTGGTCGAGAGAGCGTGTAGATCGCTTCTTCGTCTGGCTGAAGCTGCCGCTACCAGGAACCAGGTCTTCAGGGAAAGGTGCTCTAATGTGTCACTATGAAGTGGCTCGAAGGGCGTACTCTGCAACTTCCGTAGCACATCGTTGATGGACCAGGACAGAGCTAGGCGTCTCACCGGCGGCCGTCTATAGAACATTCCCCTGAGAAGACGAGAAATCAGCTCGTTATCTGACAGAGAAGAACCATCTGAGAATCCCCTATGAATGGAGCTGATCGCCGCTCGGTAGTTCCTGATCGTGCTGACCTGTTTCCCCTCCAAAAGAGCAGTGTAAGAAGCTCTGCCACCTCGCTTCCAAGGGATCACAGTTCGAATCTGCTGCCCATGCACTGAATCTGTCCAGTCGTGTGTCATAAGTTCGAGTAGAGGACCCTTTCCTGGAGGAGGCGGCGAGCTCTTTAGCTTCCTCAGAAACCCTGCCACCTGCACTCGTTGCTTGAAGGTCTCCACGCAGAAGATGAAGGGTGTCCATGCTGGTGAATCTCACTCGAGCTCGGTGCTGTGTCAGTATGTCTTCTCGTGCTGAAGCAGGAGGGGCTGGCTGCAGAGGAGGCTTGCCATGAGTCCCAGAAAACGAAGCCACTCCCTTGCTAGACGTCGCCGCAGAAGAGGAAACTCCGAGGCCAACTGAACTAGGGTTACTGCCCGCTTCTCGGAAACGCTGATAGTTCCGGTCTTGAAATCCAGGCGGGCTCCCAGGTAAAGACTGACTGGCTTGGGGCTAGTGTCGACTAATCTGAGTTGAAGACCCAACCCAGGTTCTCCAGAACTGCGATGGGCAACGCGGTCACCCTGGCTGTATCCGGCTGCGAGGCACCTACAGTACTATCAGCCAGTCGTCTAGGTAGGCAAACTGTGACGCCCTTCCTCCGCAGGAAGGCCACGACCGCTCTGGAGTGAACACCCAGGGTGCCGCTGAGAGTCTGAAAGGCATTGCCCTGAAACGTAGTCGACTTCTCTGTAGTTGAAGGCCAGGAAACGCTGGTGGTCCTTGTGGATTGGAACATGGAGGTAGACGTCCCCCAGGTTGATAGATGTCACCCACTGGCCCTTCCTGAGGAATGGGGTGACTGAAGCCAGCGTCTCCATCCTGAACTTGTGTGGGGTATGTACGCCTTGTTGAGAGGCTTCAGGTTGAGGATGGGTCTCCACTTGTCTGGCTTCTTGGGTGCGAGGAAGAAGGATGAACGGAAGAGGTTAGCTGACTCCTGTGCCGTCGCAACCCTTGTAGCTCCCCTCGCGAGGAAGTCCTAGATCTCCCTCTCCAGAGCCTGTATCTTGTCCTTGAGCTGCGGGACGAGGGTTCTCAGCACGTGATTCCATGAGGGGGGTCTGGATCCAAACCGCGAAGCGAAGCTCAAAGTCTCCTCCCACTGCGGGCAACTCGCGAGTGGGGTGGGCATCCCTAGGGCTTCCCGTAGAAAGACCTCTTGTCGCCTATAGGCTGTCCCCGGCTTCCTCCCCGGTAGCTGCCTCTCGATGAGCCTCTCGGAAAGCGATCTCTACTGGGCTGGTAGTCGGGTCTGGAGCTGGTCTGCAGGTGGTGTTGGTTGTCTGGCAGCTGTCGTCTGCTAGAGCCTGCCTGCTGCTCTCTTTGAGGACGTGATAAGTAGCTACTCTCCTGTCTGGAACTTCTCAGTCTGCTGGAATGAGAGGAAAAGTTCACCTCCAGGCTCTCCTTGTGGCGACAGTTCTCCGCGTTGAGGGTCTCCTCAAACCTGTGACCAAAAAGGTCGCTACCAAGGCAAGGGAGGTCCACTACCTCAATGGTGACGTGAGTTGGCCAATCCAGTTCCCTAGGATGGACTTCCTCTCAGTGTCGACCGTCTTGAGAGACACCCTAGTGAACTGGTCGAAGATCAGCCTTGACAGTGGACCAAGTAGTGTGATGAGGGCGTCTGAATCTGGTCTCTTATCTGGTCGTTGGACCGTCCCTGCCATCTGGACAAAACTTTGACATAGAGGAGAAGGGATGATGTAAATCGGAGGCCCACTCGAGATGAGGAGTCGATGCCCTTCCACTCTGTCTCCTTTGCAGTCGCCAGTCTGTCCTTTCCCGCTAGCTTGAGCCGGGTTAAGACTGCTTCCGGGACTTCTGGAACCTTGAACAGCTCCTCAAATCTCTGTTGTCGAGGGCGAATAATCGGGTAGGGCCTGCTGGGTACGCTGCACGCTTACGATATTCGATGTTCAAAGCTCGATGTCCCTGAACTGTTCCCAGCACTCCCCATCCACTGGCATGGAAGCACCTGAGGAAGTGGACGGTCTGTTGAGGCTAAGTCTGGAAGATCTGGAACCAGTGTCGACCTCCGGGGCCGCTTCCTCGTAACCAAGCTGGCGACGCAGAACCTCTACTGCCTTCTCGAAGGTCTCTCTTGGGATTGCTGATTTGCTGTACCCGTCAGAGGGCTCTCGTCCTCTCTTCCTTCCTCCGAGCCTGGCTGTCTCAAGTCCCGATCCTCCGCTGTAACCCGCGCTGTCTCGTGACTTGAAGAGGTGGGTGCTTGGAGTCGTTCCACCTGGGGGTGTAGGCTGGCTGGGGCCCGGATGAACCTGAATCTGGTCCCGCTGGACTAAGAAATCACGTAGTGAATCGAAGGCCGCCGTCTGTCTCTGGGCTGACTCCCTGAGGACATCCACCAGGGACGAAGGTCCTGGGTAGGGCTGGATCGTCTCCTCTTCCTCTCCCTGCATCTGTCCTCTGAGGACGATGACGAGGAACTCCTGTGGTGCTTGTGACGTTGTTGTCTGCTCCGCGATCGTCTAGCGGGTGCTAACTCCCCTGGGTAGTCCCGATCGGCTCCCTCTATATGTCGGTCTCCTCTGCCGATCACCGCCGTGAAATCTCCCTGTTCATGCTCACAGAAGCCCTCCAGGTCCCGGGTAGGAGTCTGTGACGAGCCGATTGGTGAAGAAAAGAGTCTCAGCTGGCTCCCCGGACATCCCTGGAATGAACTCTCCGAAGGGAGCTCTATATCGCTCGCCTGAGTGGTCCGCTGCATAGCTGAATGCAAGTCGGATGCGGCGCCATGGAACGGTCTATACAGCAGGGGTCACGACCCCCACTGTGGCCCCTCTCCTGTCCTTGGGTCAATATACGAGGAAGACTGC
Organism: Psolus chitonoides; assembly: GCA_027564615.1. Taxonomy (NCBI): domain Eukaryota; kingdom Metazoa; phylum Echinodermata; class Holothuroidea; order Dendrochirotida; family Psolidae; genus Psolus; species Psolus chitonoides. Next base: position 7,858 of record JAODUJ010336220.1, read on the forward strand.
TTTGGGAGTTGGATACACGTGTTCAACCCTTGAGTATAACATGCTTGCTGGTTTGCTATCCCACATCTTGTGCTCTTGGCACACCTGGCGAGGTAATTGGTCTGCTCTGGGAATTGGATACTCTGTATTCAATCCTTGAGTAGACTCCTGGCTGGTTGTCAGTCAGTTCTTTGGGGTTCATTTTGTTGACTAGATCCTCTTTGAGGAGACTGTTAGGAAGGGCATCCAAGTCATAATACTAGTTAACTGCTCCATATATCTTTACATTTCTTGTAAAGGCCCCCGACTAACCCACACTAATGTGGAAAATTGTCGTAAAACTGTATAACAACAACAACATAACTGCCTCTTGGCTAACGCTCCCGAACCCTGGCTATTGTCGGCGAAACCTGCTGGGAATAGCGTTCTCGGAACTCGCTGAATGCCATCTCCCTCCCGTTGAGATATCTCTGGGAGTGCTGTATGGCTGGCTCTCCTTGTCTCGCCGGAATCTCTGGCCATCTGGTCAGTTGACTGGCAGTGGATGAAGGTTGACTGGCCGTGGATGAAGGTTGGCTGGCCGTGAATGAAGGTTGGCTGGCCGTGGATGAAGGTTGACTGGCCGTCTGGCCGTGGCTGGCTGGCTATTGGCCGTTGGCCGTCTGGCTGGCCGTGGCTGGCTGCTGGTAGCTGATCGGGTCTCTGGTCGGCTGGCTGGCCGTGGTTGGCTGGCGGCTGGCCGTTGATCGGGTCTCTAGCCGACAGGTCGGTTGGCTGGCCGTGGATGAAGGTTGACTGGCCGTGGGAGAAGATCCGCTGGCCGATGTCCGGATCTCTGGCCTTTGGCTGTCTGGCTGGCCGTGGCTGGCTGCTGATCGGGTCTCTGGTCGACTGGCTGGCCGTGGCTGGCTGCTGGCCGTTGATCAGTTCTCTGGCCGTCTCCCCGGTGTCTCTGGCCGTCTGGGTGGCTGGCTGGCCAGCCGAGGCTGGATGGCCGCTGCCCGGTTCTATGATCGTCTCCTCTGGGACCCTGGCCATCTGGCCGTGGCTACCTGGCTGCTGGCCATTCGGTCCCCTAGACGGCGCTCTGCCGACCCGCAAGGGAGGCCGCAACTACCCCCTACAGCGCCAGCCTGGGTGTCCGACCTGACCCGAATGGGCCGACACCCAGGGACGGGGGCGAGGACACTAACACTGTGCTGTGTAGGCCGTAGCCTAACACATTCAGTGAAGTAAGGGCTACTGGCGAAAAGAAGTCCTGCTAATAACCCTGAATCCTCTAAAAAACTGCAACAAAAACTAACAAACACTTACGTAAATACTTGCGACTGCAACTTTTTGATCTTCTTCCTCTGTTACGATCCGAAAATCCACGTAGTAAATCCATGTATAAATTCACGTGTATATATATCATGTACACAATATTCAAGTACTGGTTTGTCCGCGATGTGCACGCCTTGCGTGCGGTGAAATGAATGAGAGACTAGGACGTTGGGAGCTTCGACCAGACAGCCTATAGTGCTATGGTGCCCTCATCGGTGACTGTGGCATTTTTATTCGATACTGGTATTCCGCCCCCCGGGGAATCTTACAATGGATATTACAGTGGACATTCTGTGGTAGTGAGGGGCGAAGTAGTTTTAATAGTCCAGCTATGAGGGGTAGCCTACTAAATGTTTTGCCAAATTAAAACTTGATAATTGGCCTTTGACAGTCAAACATTCTGACAAATAATCAGCCACATAGCAGAGCTCAGGGTTGTAATTCAACAGAAAAAAAATTGAGAATTCCAGAGCTTTATTTCTTTATGAATAAGTAATTTGACAATACCATACAATACTGACTAATACACAATATGATAACACCTAAAAATGTAAATATATGGATAACACTAAATGAATCGGGTTGATCATGAATTCATATTGGTAATCAGAACTTTCCAATGTTGCAAATCTTTTGAATACTTAGTTACCACAAAACAAGCCCACTCTACTCCTATGACTCACTCAAATGGAACATCATTGGATTTTTTTCTAGCTTGATAGCTTGTTGACAGGGGTTTCATTGCTGCCCTTCTTTTTATTTTCCAAATTATGAAATTTTACCTTTCTCTTCTCAACAGATTAAAGACAAACTGACTGTTGGGAGATCAACAAAGAAGCAGAATGGGCAGAGGACTGGTAAAAATCACTATTGCTACTTCTGCGAAGAGCCACATTCCCACATTGCCAGGCATCTTGGTAGAGTTCATCAGTCAGAAAAAGAGGTGGCCCGGATTCTCCTGGAGCCAAAGGGTTCCACGGTCAGGCGGAACAAGTTCAAAGTCCTTGTCAATCAAGGGGACAAGCTGCATAATATGGATGTCATGAATAGAGGCAAAGGAGTGTTAGTTGCATCATATCAACCACAGGAGAACAAGGATGCTGCAGAATACTTGTTCTGCCAATTCTGCAGTGGTCTCTACTCACGAAATGACCTTTGGCGACACCAAAAAATTTGTCCCTCTGGGAACCCTTCCCCCCAAAAAGATGGTACCCGGAGGCAGGTACAGAGCAGTGCCAGATGTCACCTGCCTGTACCTGCAGGAGTTAAAGAAGACTTCTGGCAAGTCCTTGCAGACATGCGACAGGACGATGTCGCCTCTATCGTCCTGAGCGATCAGCTAATCCTCCAGTACGGCCAACGACTATTCAAAAAACATGGGAAAGTCATGGATGTCAAGAACGGGAGGAAGATCTACGATGTCACGAAAATGGATTACGTCAGGCAAAAGATGAGGGAGCTGGGACGCCTCATAGTGGAAGGTAGAGAGCAGGGGTTGAAGAAAATGGCAGACTACCTAATGCCAGAAAATTTCCCAATTGTTGTCGAGGCAGTCGAGAAAGTGGCAAAGCTCAACAAGGACAACCGATGCTACGGGATCCCTTCACTGGCGAAGAAACTGGGCCATACTCTACACGCATTGAGCAACGTGGAGCTAGCTCAAGAGTTGATGCGTGTAGACCCTGACACGACAAGGATAGAAAAGTTAAGCAGGTTCCAGAGAGTTTTTGCCAGTGAATGGAACTTCGAGGTTTCCTCAACTGCCCTAACAAATCTGGAGGAAGCCAAGTGGGACAAACCCACTGTGCTGCCCACCGCCAAGGACATCCAAGTTCTCAACTTCTATCTGAATGAAGAAATGAAGAGCAGGTCCTCCACCCTTCGGAAGCAACCAAACCTGGGGGACTGGATGGATCTGGCTCAGTTGGCCCTTACACATCTGATCATTTTTAACCGGAGGAGGACTGGAGAGGTCTCCAAATTACCTCTAAAGAGGTACACATCCCACCTGGAGCGAGATGTGAATCCAGATGTAGAGCTCTCCCTTTCAAATGCGGAACAGAAGCTAGCCCACTTCTTCAAGCGAATAAAAATGAAGGGGAAACGGGGAAGAGGGGTACCAATGCTGCTATCGCCAGCCCTAGTCAAGGTGATGGACCTCCTAACTGCCCACAGATTAACCCTGGGAATCAAGAGCACCTACTTTTTTGCAAACCCCAATGGAGACCGCCGCCCATATTTCCAGGGGACATACTGTCTCCAAAAATTTGCGAATGCTTGTAAGGCAACAGTGCCAACGTCTCTCCGATCGACAAAGCTACGTAAACACATGGCTGTTACCTGCCGGCTGCTAAATCTACAGCCCAATGAGATGGAAGAAATGGCAACCTTCTTAGGCCACAGCATGGCTGTCCATTCAGAGTTCTACCGACTTCCAGAGGGGACTCTGCAGGCGGCCAAGATTAGCAAGCTGCTGATGGCTATGAGTAGCGGCACGATTGGCCAATACAAGGGGAAGAACCTCGATGAAATGGAAATCACAATCCATGGTAATTCTTCCTACATAAATTCGAAAACATTTCTTCAAATCATAACAAGAGCACCAATGGCAGATATTGCAATAGATTATGACCCCAAAATTGTCAACCAAAAGATTCAGGGCTCAGAACATTTGGCTCCCAAAATCCTCAATAACCCAAAAGTATCATTGTGACTCTCACCACCATACAATTTGTGAGTGATTTCGTAGAATGGCCCATATGATTCCGTAACTAGCCCATGTGCTTCCTTGGACGCTGCATTCCTGTACACTACCACAGTACCATCGTGACAAACCTTGTTATACTGTAATAGGATTATTTTCAGTGAGCCTCAAATTACTGCATGTATCACTTGATAATTCATCAAGGAATAAAAAAAAATGTGCGCTTGCATGTTTTACGGGATATTCGTCCGAAAAAGAAGAAAAAATGGCATGTGGTGCAAAGCCCACTAGTATTACCTATTGGCGATAACTACTGATAGGTGCTGTCATCACTGGCAATGTAGAGGCATGTGACATCGCAACCCATGGCAAAGCACCAATTTATCTCTATTCGATTGAGCTTTACCCCCTCTCCGGGCTAAAAAGGCAAGGAAGGACTATCGTACATTGTAATGATTGTAATCTGTATAAGAACATGTGTATTTGCATGAAATTACCCAGAAAAATTACCAAAAAGTATGGATCACTGCTCTCTCCAGATCAGATTTTGGAGGTTGCAAGCCAACCTGTGATCATTTAAGCGATAGTGCCGCTAATTCTTCTTAAGATTCGGCAAAAATTGGCTTGATTCTGCCATAAAGTCAAAATTCCAGTTGGCAAACATTACTGTCACATTCAGCCGTAAAGTAAAAAGTGAAGTCGGCAACCCAGTATTGTGATTGTTAATTGTAAATGAATAATGTGTTTACTGTTAAAAAGTCCTACAATGTACAGGAAAACTTTTTTTCATCAACTAACTTGGCTACCATGTGTTTTACAATGGTTTCATTGGATACCACTCTAGCCCATAGGCACATGGGTCAGTATAACGCTATTTTCGGGCAATTGTGATAGATTTCCTGTGGATTTTTGGGCTAAGCCCCCCTAATTAACCATATTCTTCCTGTATGCAGGTCATGCATAGGGCTGGGCTAGATTCGTAATGTGCAGAACTCAGTGACATCTAAATAGCTTGTTAATTTTTGAAGAACGCATAAATTTTGTAATGTGTTATGCAAGAAAGCAACACTGGTGCAACAGTGGCTATTATACCTGACACAACCCTAGACCTGATTGTGACCTCTGACTTCTGCCCAAACTTATCAGGTGTAAGAAAGTCTACCAAATTTTGGCAGATTTCATCTAGACACAGAGAAATGGTGAACAAATGTTAAATAACAAACTAAAGAACACACTAACTAATTGCTATTTAACAATTATATCTTAATTTCTAGAGTCTTAGTACAATTTACAACAATTTTATAAATTTTGAAACAATACCTGCACAATATTTTCAGCTCTGCAGTACCATCGTCAGCCATCGATAGAAATTTTGAAATCTGAAATTTTGGAGAAAAAAAGTTTGATCCATAGCAATTATGAATATTCAAAAAAGAGATATGGGCAAAAACAATTGGAAAATTTCCCACTGTCATGGTTTGGTTTGGTTTGTTAGGGTTTTATGGCTCGTTTTTGTAACCACTAGGGTTTAATTAACGCCGTCCACGGCCTTTTTTCCAGTTATGGATCACTGGCTTGTTTTCCCTACTCCATTGTTTATATGCTGAGCACCAAGCAACATGGCAGTACAGTAGGTTCCATTTTTCAAGTCTTTGGTATGACCCGGCCAGGAGTTGAACCCCGGACCTCCCGGATGCTCTAACCACTTGACCATGCAGTCGATCCCCACTGTCATGGTAATAAAGCATCCATACGGTACGATAACATGTAATCATGTAACAGACAGGGCAATTACACCACATGATATTCTCATGAAACAACAGTTTTCGTTCAACAATCATTTTCAGCTGAACATCCTCAGTCCATTTTCAGCTGAACATCCTCAGTCGATTTACTTCTTCCACCATTTGACATCTGTAACAGGGCTGTAGCCAGCAGGAAGCAGACACGGTGCTTGCCTCGAAATTTCACATTTATTTAGCATGCATGGGCGTGTTAAAATTTGATTTGATTTTTCATTCACCTCCCCCCAAAACTGGACTGTTAGACAACCAAACTCACTCAAGATTCGAAGTTGTCCGACAGACAAGTAACTTTTTTCCTGTCCATTACAAAAGTACAACATCTCCAATTATCATGTTGATATATTCATTACTATACACATTGCAGAAAAAAGAACTTTGTTTAACCTAGAATCAAGGGACAAACATCTGGAGTAAAAGTTCTCCCTTATTTAATCGAGTCTGACCGAGTGACTGTTAATGGTAATGGCTAGGCCCTCACATAAAACTGTGACAGAGTTAAGAGGAAGGGGCTGCCAAAATGATTTGATACAGTATTCCATGGTACATAGACCTATAGGGGGTTTCATTTAGTTTCCCCTCATATTTATGAGACAGGTCATGGTAGACCCCACCAGGACATAAAACAGCTCGCTTCGCTTCAGTTAAAAACTGCTTCAAAATAGTTTGCAATTTTTCCTCTCTGGAGACAGTTGAAGATCTACTCGACTCGTGCATAGATGATTCTGATTGGTCCTTGAATATTCCAAACATGAAGTGACTTGGCTTAGTATCCAACATTACAAAGTTACATTGAACATTCTTAGACCTAAAGCTATGACAAGCAGTAAACTATGATTCAGTTAAAACTTACTTGCTCGAGTTGAGTGGTGTTCTTCAACTACAATCCCTCCCTCATCAAAGTCTGTAGGTGACGGATCCCTGTAATTGTGTGAATTGATGCAAGAAAATTACAGTTTTGTAATACTTTGGCTGCCTTCAGATTTTTTTGAGTGACCCATTTATCTGTTTCCAGCAAAATCCGGGCCTGATCCAAGGAATACAAGATTTACATTTTGGCATTCCCATTGGTTCATACAATGTCTTGATGTTGATTCAGGCCGAGGTGCGACCAATCACAGGGCTGAACATTAACTTTCAGAACAACTTGCTCAGTAGGGCACATAACTCCCACAATCCATGCCTCCTCCCTCTCTACTATATGTCTCTCTCTCCCTACAGTGAGGCTCTCCTTCCTCCCTAGGCTACCATGTGTCGCTTCCTCACTACCATATATGTCCCTCCCTGCCTACCATGTGCCCTTCCCTCCCTACTATATGTCCCTCCATCCCTCCCTATCATATGTATCTGCATCCCTCCCATGTGTCCCTCCCTACTCTGTGTCCTTCTATCCCTCTCTTTTTTATCTTTTTTATTAGGAGATGCAGGGCAATTTTTTATTTTTTTATTAGGAGATGCAGGGCAAAGGGTGAACCCTATGACTAGGCCCAGCAAAGGAAAAATTAAGAAAGAGTTGTAAGGGAAAGCTTGTTGATACAAGATTTAAAGGCCTGGAG